>VDFB02081465.1:0-161642 GCA_007258455.2 Sequoia sempervirens
GCCGACGCCGACGCAAGTGACGGCCACTGTTAAAGCCGACGCCGAGATCTGAAGACGCGAACTGTGAAAAACGAAATGACTTGCAACGCCGCGCGAGAAAGAGATGAATAATATCAAATGTCGGCCGTCAGAGATATAACAAAAAAACCCTTAAAAAAACCCTAAAAAAAAAATCGCTTTATGAAAATTTTCAACGCCCTTGTTTGACTGCCGAATTTGGTCGAATTTAGACGAATTTGAAACATTTTTTTGAAATTCGACGAATTTCGAATTTCAACATGAAATTCGGTCGAATATGGTGACATAGTTGTAGATGAGGTTATGCATGAAGGAATTGACAAAACAACAGCCTTGTATACACCCTTAGAGCTATCCAATGAAGTTGAAACACCTTTAGATGATGGGCATTTTGAAAACAAAAGGGATAATGTCTTCAAATCAGCTAATAATGATGATTCTTTTTCCTGTGTGGGTAGTGGTAACACGGTGGCTTTGGGTTAGACTACCAAATCAAGCCTATGGAGAGAGATGATTATGATGATTTCAGTGATAATGAGTTGGAGAGTGACTTATTCAGAAAGGCAACTACTCATGAGGAGCACAGTGAACACTTATTCTCTAAACAAAGTGATCAGCCTTTCTACACTATGGGATCCGGGTGTGTTGGCACTTAAGTATGACAAGGATCCACATTGGGATGAATTTCTTTTTGATTGTAATGATGTCCTTACTTCATCCTGAGAGCCATGCATAGAGGATGGCATCGATAGTGATGTTTTCAATCTTGAAAAGGAATCTGATTTCACATTGTAGGTAGCTGATTTTGAGCAGAGACCTTGTAGCCTAGTTGTTTGGATTCACAGTCCACTATTGGGGATGATAAGGGAGAGACATAGGTGATAAGGGACAACCTTGGAGACACTAATGACAAGTGTGTGTCTAATTTTGATTATAGTATTAATCATAACAGCAGTTCAATTCCTTCGCATGAGCATGATTGGGAAAAACAACTTGTGGTAATTGCTGATAACCCTTTGTTTGAGATGGGTGCTGATATGGCATATGACAATCCACTCTTTGAGTTGGATGGTGGGACTACTCCTGGTTGTAGCATTGCATTTGTTGAAAGTAGCAAGGTATGAGATCTGGGAGAAGATTCAAAACCTGATTTGGAGTGTGGTTTTCAGCATGGTTTTGATTTAAGTTCACATAATGAGGTGATTGGTTACCCTCTTGGGAGACCATCGGATATGAAATGTGTGGAGGAGACAAAAGAAGATTGCTTAGGGGGTGTTGTAACACTAGGAGATGCAGTATCTTCATAGGATGAATTGATTCATGAAAACTTCTTCATTTTTGAATTTCAAAGGTTTCCAAATAATGCTCTTGAGCTTGTTGGAAGTTTTAGAGCAACAACAAGGAAAGTTGTTGGAGCTTTCATGGATGGCTACATGGGTTTACCAAAGAAGTCACAAATTCCTTTGATGTACATTGTGTTTTAGATGGCATTCGGAGATGTGATGTGCACCTTTCTAGGCATGTTGGAGATCATTCTTGGTTGGGTACCCATGCTTGGGATCCTCAACAAGGATTGATGAAGTTAATTGGAAATGGAAGGGAGGACATTTGGAGGTATAAGGATGAAAATTTCAGAACGAATGATGTTCCTTTCTTTACCAACCATTTGGTGATCCCATTTGCTTATCTACAAATGGATTGGAGAGAGATTTTAAGTAAGGATTGGAGTAATGAACGAATAGTTACTCTTGGGAGTGTTACTTGGCAAAGAATGGATAAGAGTTTCAGTGTTGAGCTTGTGTTTGGATTGCAGGTTAGTCACTTCACGTTTTGGTTTGCTCTCATTCAAGGGAGTTGGCGTTCTCTTCTTTGTCAAGGAAGTAATAGATTTCAGTTGGAGATTGCTTGGAGGTGTTTCCCAACCACTTTTGAGTTATTTTGGTGCAACACAATGTTTTTCACGCATGCTTGTACCTGGGAAATTCGTTGGTGCTGCTGTTGTTTTTAGTGTAGAACACTAAAATCAGATTGTACTCCACTTATTTCAGTTTTAAACAGCAAACATTATTGTTTATTTCAAACCTTCATAACTTAGGGAGTTCATCTTATGAAGATTTGTGATGTAAACTTTGATAATTTACACTCGGTGTGGGTTCAGGACAACGGAATTCTGTATGCTTGGGTTCATCATTCAATGACCTTTGGGGTTGGAACAATAAGTGTTTTTACTAGTCTTCATGGTTGTATCAAATTAGTACAAAGAAGACATTTTAGATCCATATGGTGCTATGTTTGTGAGTTTGTTGAACTCTTGCAAAGGATTGCTTTCCTTTTTGCAAGAAGATTGGAGGAGTTTGCATTTGTAGTTATGACTTGGCATGACACATTGAGGAGGTATATTGAGGAGTATGGTTTGGGGTTGAACAAATATTTCTTCCAGTTGCCTAGGATCATGTTAGGTACAGGGATTGTAGTTATGGACCTTATTGGGATGCTTCAATGGGAGATGTTTCATGGTATGGGTTTCAACCCTTACAGGGATTTCAGTTTGGGAATTTATGATTATATTTTTGGGTTCCAGGAAAGGAGAATGCAGTTTAGGCACGATGGTTTGATAGTTATGATTAGAGTGGCGCAGTGTCAGCATGGTGGTTCCTTTTTGAGACTAACTTGGAACCTTGGGATCATATTGTTTGGTTCTCTTAGTTCACCAACTGTTTGGGATGAGAGAGCCAGTGTTAACTTTCTAGTGTTTACTCCTGTGGCACATTGGTTTGGTTCTCTTAGGGAGCATTTCTTTGAGGAGTTGATTGAGCTTACACAGTATTTGACTACTCTTCTTACAGGGGGTTTTCAGGAGGTCTCTTGTGTTGGAACCTCGCAGGACAGTGTTTTGAGCATATGGCGTTACAGATCTCCTAGGTTGACTTGGGACCCCGGGATCATTGTTGGACCCAGTGCAAATCAGATTGTTTGTTGCAGGGTTGTACTAGCATTGCTTGAGAACAAGCAATCTTTGGGAAGGGTGGACTGTAATGTCCCCATTTTCAATGTCCTTTGGGCTAGTTCGGTTCTGACTTACTATTTTTAGTAACTGGTCTTGGTGGCAGTGTAGTGTAGGGTTTCTTATTTGGATACTGTGTGGAATTGTCCGATGAGCTTTTATGTTTTGTGCCATTCTGACATTTGGAGAGTACTTACTATTTTTAACAATTTCTATTAATAGTAAGTCTATTTCAGGAAACTGGTCTTAGGCCCATAGTGTTCTTAGCAGTGTTATTTCTATGGTGGCGTTGGAGAGCTTGAGGTTGAATTATTTAATATTTTCTTTTTATCAGTCACTTAAGTTATTTTTTAAAAATAATTTTATAACTTAAGTGAGGGGGTAGGTGGTCATCAAAAAAGTACCTTGGTGCCTAATGAGATAACATAACGTTGTTTTAGAAGGATGAATAAGGAAAAATAGTTTCCTTATGAGCAGACTCTTTGCCTTAGTTTCACAATGTTTTTTTAAAAGAGGGGCCATGTATTTCAAATGGATGCCTAGAAAAGAGGTTTATTTATCATTTTTAAAGGCTAATGTTATGCCTCATAAGGTTGGGATGCCTAGTTTGGGCTTAATGTCAATTTTAAATTAAAAATTAGAAGTGGAATTTTGGAGGCAAAAAGTTGGACGCCTCTCTTGGGATAATTTCATGTCATTTCATAAAGTGAAATGAGAGGGAAATATATTCAAACTCAAATACAAGTTGCTCTAATCTTTCCCTCACTTTATAAATATGAGTTCTGGCTCTCATTTGGTTATGTTGATTCTGGTTGCATAAGGAGATGCTACTGGATTTACTCCAGAAGGTTTGTAATAGGTGTTGAGGATGAAAACCCTTGGCATTGAGAGCTGGTTTCGGCAGTGCAAGACCTACCCTAGCCGATAAAGGCGTGGTTCCATCCAAGGATCATATTTTGAGCTTCATTGTTGCAGTTTCAGACATTCAGAATGAGGATTTTTTGAGTATTTTTGATGTGGGTCAGTTGTTTTTTGGTTGGTGGAAGCATTGCTTCATTTTGGGTGTGTTTTGGAATGCTTTGGAGGTGATTTTCTGTACTTTCTGGGCACTTTAGTCAAGGACTGAACTTGGTATTTTGAACATATCTCTGTTTTGACTTAGCATGGTGTTCTGGGTATTGAAGAATTGAATGCCTTTCACTTAGGCGACCCTGAAAACATATTCATATATATTTGTCAAGCAAAATATGATTTCTAACAGCAGATCGCCCTTTTCCTTGGAGGCGCCATAGCTGAGGTTGTTTCTAGATTTTCAGTGGGTAACATTGAGGTCTGTTATTTCCACATTTCTAGTCTGTTATGAGTTGTCTGAGTTTGAAAATACAAGGGGTTTGATGGTCACTTCATTGGTAAAGAGCGTTGCAAAGTTGGAGTTCATTATTGCTGTTAAAAGCTTCAAACCAGGTCTGAAAATCTTTGTCTTTTGAGTTTGATACTGTATTTGGAATGGACTATAATTTTCTGTTATTAAAATCAGTTTGTTGAAAAATATAGAAAATCTACTTTGCTTGTGTACTCCACATTTATTTTCTGTACTTGCTTTATTTAAGCTCAAAAAATGAATGGCATATGAAACTCAATGCAAATTATCAACACAAACAAACCATATCAGAAATCAGAAAAAACTCGGGAGAAAATTAGGGGGTCAGTCATTACAATATTCCATTTTAAAAAAAGAGTTTTGCCTAATTTTTGCAATTGACAACGAGGAGAATATTTCGGCACCAGTAGAATATATCGGTGACTCATAGAATATTTTGACACCGGCATCAACCTGCAATGGCCATGAAGCCGTCAATTTTAATCTAGTGTAATCAGCATATTTAGGGAATATTCCTTGTTGACATCAGCATGCCGTCAATAGGGCCTTTATAATTCCACCCCTATCCATTTGCATTTTGGTTTTGATGGGCAATTTTTAAATGCTAATAACTTGGGCTCAGGACCTCCTTTTTGGGAGCAATTTGTTTTTTTGATTTGGGGAAAAATTTCGTGCTCTTTGCAGTGGTGTAGACGTTTTTTGATTTTGGTGTCTAGATTTTCCAGAAATTGCAGATTCTCACAGATGTTGCTGAGCTATTCTTGTTTTGGGAATTTTTGGGGCTTTGTTCTTGCTCCTACAGTAACATTTTTGGGTGTAGTTTTTTTTTTAAAGTTCATAACTTTTTGTGTACTTTGTAGTGGTGTGATTGGATTGATCTCATTTTATCAAAACTTTTTTACTTTGATTATGTGGCCAAATTTGGCATTTGCATGTACCAAGATCAAGACTACTTCGTTGTTTTTGGCAAGTGGCATTTGTAATCGAACTAATCATAAAGTGCCAAGATCATATATTTCATGGGAGGTTCTTTGATTGAGTGAATTTGAGGGGATTCTTCTTGTGGTTGTGGTTGCATTCCTCTTGATTTGTGTTGTTTCCTTCTTGTTTTATCATGGAGCAATTTTCAATTCCATTTCTAATCCCTTTCAACTATCCTAAATGGAAATCTGAAATGAACAAATTGCTAAGAGTCAAGTGATTGTATAGGATAGTTCATGGGCTTGATGGTGAACCAAAAGATGATGAAGCTTAAAAGAACAAGTGGTCGAATATTTGTGAAGAAGCCATTGGCTATTGGTGCTTGTATGTCTCCCCTGAGTTGTTGTTTCACATTGAGCACTTGGATACAGCGATGGCTATGTGGAGTACATTGTCAAAATTGTTTGGGCAAACAAATAAAATTCAAGGACATTTGTTGGAGAATGAATTAATGTCTCAATCCATGTATTTTTGACAACATATAGGACTTCATCACCAAATTCAAATCACTAAGAACACAATTGAAGAATTGTAAAATTGAAAAATCAGTAACACAATTGGTGTTGTGTTCTTTCAAAGCTAGGACCTGAATATTTAGTGTTTGTGTCTACTTTCTATGCTACAAGAATGCCTTTGGGAGTTTGTTGTGACCTTTTTCCACACATTGCCCCATTTAAATCCCCTGCTTTTTGTACTTTTGCCTTACGTCGCGAACGCTTATCGCTTTGTCTTTTTACAATGAGGTCATCATTTTGAGAGTTTCAAGTCAGTTTTCTTCGGTGAGTCATCCGGTTTCGCTAATAATCCATGTTGAATCAAGGTTTCCAACGCCACGTATGTCAAGGCCCTGAGACAAGGATCGCCTGTGGCTTTTGGCCAATTCTCGACACCTCTCCTACTTTTTAGGAATCCTTTTGTTTTTCTTTTTCATTTTTTGGCATCTTTTGACCAAACGGCTCCCTATTTTTAGGATTTTGTTTTTTCCTGCCTTTTAGAAAGTCAACCCTCGGGTCAATGAGTCAACTTCTTTCCATCTTTGAATCCAAAATCAACCTAAAAATTCGTTGAAAATCATGAAAAATCTCGCAGGAGGAAAATCACCAAAAATCAACCAAAAGAGCATAAAATTCATGATGAAATTCTAAGTTTGGAAAATTCACCATCAAGCAACATGTTCAAACTTGTTTGAAGTCAGCCCTTAAAATGTGGGACGTAGAAAAGAATGGCAAGGACTTGAAGAGGTCGGCCCTTAAAAAGTGGGACTTGGCAAAGAAATTTCAGACCCTGCCTAGCTTTGGCAAGACCCGCCGCAGTCCCAACCTCGATGGAAGACAGCAAAGACCCGGGAAAAGTCCCCTGTCACTGGCCGCCACTTGCAGGTCCCCAGGCAAGAGTGGGCACCGTACCCTCATGCTGCCTGGGCGCCCTGGAGGAAACCAAAAACTGCCGGGCCAGAGGCTCAAAAGGAGGGAAAAAACTGAAATTTTGGCCAAGTATCAATATTTTAAAGGAGAAGTGAACAAAGCCAGGCATGAAATGTAAGTGCAATGCTTGAGAAAGTCCGCCATGCCTTGATGGAAGATGGAAAGGACTTGAGGAAGTCCGCCTAGGCCATGGCAAAGGAAGTGTGAAGTCCGCCTAGCATGAGAAGAGAAGGAAGATTAAAAATTCGCCTAAGTTTGGATGCCTAGAGAAAAATTGATGAAGTTGGCCAAGTATACAGAGGAAAATGCACATGGCAAAGAGGCAAGAAAGTCCGCCCTTGGCTAGAGGGGATAAGAATTTGTCTAAGTATCATGGAATTTTGCCTAAGGGAGATATCCAAACACAGACTTTGCCTAGAGAGATTCGTCCAAACAAGAAAAAAATTGATTTTGGCATGAGAAAATGTGCCCGACACAATTTGAAGTCCGCCATGGCAGAAGAAAATGAGGATCTGGCATAACATTTATTGGCAAGATGGCTAGAATTTTAACTTGGCTAGACGAAAATTGAAATAAATTTGGAAAATAAACTTTTAGCCAAAGAAAAAAGGAGAGAAAATCAAAATAGCCATGGGTCCAAAAACGAACGGGTTGGAAATAAATTAAATATTTTGACATTTTAATAATTTATTTCCAATACTTAGAAATATAAAATGCCTTGGAAAAAATAATGGATGGAAAGGCAAGCTTCAAGTCCGCCCAAGGTGAAGATGTCCAACATGAAGCAAAGTCTGCCCAAGGATGGATGTCCAAGACAAGTGCAAAGTCCACCTGGAGAAGTGTCCAAGACAGTCCAAAATCTGCCCTCAAGCATGATGGAAAATTTCTAAGGCATGAAGTGCCTAGAGGGGAGATGAAAACGGCAAGCTTAGTGGAAGTCCGACCTATCTCTTGGCAAGAAATCTTCTAAGTCCGCCTTACCTTGGGAAAATAAATGGAATACCATGCACTTGTCCCAGACTTGATGAAGTCCGCCCAGCCAAGGAAACTCAAAAAATTGGCTAAGTAAAAAAAAAAAAATTCAAAAAATTTGGAAAGGCACCAGCGAAGTTTGACCTTGCTCAATGGATGGACAGCACAAGAAAGTTTGACTTTTCCCAAGCACAACATGTCCAAACCTTTACAAAGTCCGACTTTGCTTGGAGAAGGCATGTCCGGACATCCATAAGATCCACCAAGTACAATGGAAAACATGAGAGAAAGTCCGACTTAGGTCAAGATAGAAGCAGTGTCCAAGCTCAAGTGAAGTCAGCCCAATGAGAAAAACTCAGAAAAATGACTAAGTGTTGGTACCTTGAGGAGGGAAATTCAGAAAATTGGCTAAGTATTGGAAAGAAAACAAGAGGAATGAAGAGGAAAAGAAAGAGGAAGTGAATAAAATCCTTGTCCAAGGATGGAATTTGTCCTACATAGCACAAGCCAAATTCAAAATTGAAAACAAATCCACAAGCAAAGTTCATCCAAAACCTTGGCTAAATGGGTGCTACAAAATAGCCAAAATTTGGCTAAGTATGAGAAATACATCACAGAGAAAATTCCAATTTCCTCCATTGTGGCGAAAGCACAGAGGCATTCTTCTCCAAATTCTAGGCACTTGAAAGAAGCAATCAGGACAACTTCTTGAGGGATTTCATCTCCTGAAGAATTAAAAAACAAGCTTCCAATCAGAATCAGATGGTGACAAGAAGAGTGTTCCAAACACATCTCCATACTTAGACAATTTTTCGACACAAATTGGAGAATTCGGAGAGGAAATCCCAAGGAATAACATCAACCCAATTCAAGCAGGAGGAATTTCAAAGCAACCAACTTCAAGTCCAGACACCTGCTGGAAGGGGAGACTTCCAAACCTCAAAGATTCCAGTACAGGCAAGAAGAAGAAATCAAAGTCTCAAAAGGAATCCAAGATCAAAGCTAGGAAGGAACAAGCACAAAGGACAGAGTCATGGGCAAGGAAAATATTCGGCAGTAAGCACGCCGGGGCTAAGAAAAACGGCAACTAGTATCCAACACACCGGTGGTGGCGCCACATCTTCCTCCAACCAATCAAATTATTCCAAATCAACATCCAATAACTTTCTATTTTACTGTTGGTTCATATTTAGCAAAAGGACAAGTGTCCTCGAATGAAATTTTCTGGCCATCGAAAGCATGTTCCTAATTAGGGTTTTATTTTGTATCTTGACGTTGATCCGAAATCACCTTACACCGGGAATTGTAATTGGGGAGCCTATAAATTGAGTCACCATTTGTAAAGTGTGGAGACAATATATGAAATTGTTGCATTGAGACTATTTCTGATAATAAAAGCTCTTATGCATGATTTGCTTTGAATAACTTTTATTGTCAAGTAGTAAGTAAGGTTGCATATCTTCTTCTACCATAGATTAGAGTTAGAATTAAGTTAAGTAGAATTTGCTTTGAGTATTGGTTAAGTGAATGAGAGATTGATCGTATAGATTCAATGGTGAAATATTGCTCATACTTTATTCGAATGGATGATTTGCATTCGATGCATAAAGTTAGCCTAAGCTTGTAATTGTGGAAGCTTAACTTCAGTCTCATTCGAGGCTTGAAAATCATTATCACACCCCTTGAAGATTGCACCCACTTTGTGTAAGTTGTCCCAGGGAGGCGAAACAAAGTGCGGTTATTCCTTTCACCGGATCTTTACTGTCTCTTAAATTCTTAGGCGTAGAATAGATCCCCTAAACCCTTATCTTTTTGCTATTTTTTTTGAGATCCAAATTGAAGTCCTAATTGAAAAGCCTTTAATGATAAATCCGCCTAAGTCCCAAACTTGTGAAAATTTCTTTAACGTAAGTCCCTTTGTGTATTACTAGCAAATCACAACGCCCCATTGAGCTTATCCACACGCCAAGACCGACAAAAGAAACCTTGAATCGCCATATGATCTTCGCAATCTTAGTACACGCCAGGTTTTCAGAGGATAGAGTTGGACATTTTATTCTCGCAGGTGTTCGTGACATGCAGCCACACCAACAAGGAGTAAGAGTCTAAAATGCCTTCTTTTGAGGATTTTGCTATGCAATTCACTAGCGAGCAAGATAAGCTTATTCAAATGGGTGCTTTGAAGTCTTCAAATTCCCATGCCTTTGTTGCAAAGGATGAGAAGCCTTCAAGTGGCAAAGAAAAGAAAAAGAACAAGCCTAAGATGAACACACAATCCACATCTAATTCCACAAAAGAACATAAAAATTCCTCTTCTAAGGGGGAATCATCTAAGAAGGAGAAGCCTACTTGTGCATATTGCTAGAACAATGGACATGAAGAACACTATTGTTATAAGAAGGATCTTGATGAATTGAAACATCTTTTTGTGAAGAACAAAATTAGTTTACCTTCGAGAATGTCTACTTCAGCTTCCTCTTCCAAACACACCGAATTTGATAAGGAAAATAGTCATACTATTGGGACAAGTAAGAACAAGGGACAAGCTCTTTGTGCTTCTACAAGATCTTGGTGGCTATCTCAATAGCCAACTCTTACAAAGTGCATGAGAGTTTGAAGGAGTCTTAAACTAACTATAAAGTGAGATATGATCAACATAAATTTGAGCATGAGTTCCAAGTCAAGGACAAATATGATTAGAGTTAAGTAAAGAAATATTCCAAGTTAAAGCAAAGAAGTGGACACCACTTAGGCATGGTCTATTTGAGATTCTTGAACAAGTGGGCAAATATGCATTTAGATTAGATTTGCTTGTGCACATGAAGTCATATTCAGTTGTGCATATGTTGTAAGAACTTATGTACCTTTTAGATTTCTAGGTTAGATGTTGAAGAAGAGTTTTTGTTGGCTTTATTGAAGACTTTGTACCTAATGTAAAGAAGAGTCAGACAAGGATGTATTTTTGCATAAGTTAAGGACATCAAGGAGGGCAGAATAGGAAATTGGTAAGTTGGGTTGAAAGGAGAATTCCCAAGCAAAGTCAAGCATTTTCCAAAGGAAGGAGTAAGTAGGGGAATTTTTTCCTCATCTATTGAGTCTCAAAAGCTTATATATTGGGGAGGTGTGATCTGAATTGGATCATAAAAAGCAAGTTTAACTTAAATCTCTAGTCAAAATCAATAAGTAACTAATTTAAAACACTCACAAGAAAATCCTAATTCATCAATTCTTGGCAAGATTAAAGTATGCAATTTTATACAGTTTGCATGCAAATAATGATTATTAACTAATCCCACCAATTTAAATATTCCATATGCTCTAATATATTTAAAATATTCAGTTGTTCCTAAGATTTGTCTTTAGGGGAGGACTTAATGAATTTAACGCTTTTGAGTACAAAGCATTCAAATGTAGTAGTTCATGCTGTTCACAACTCTTCTGGCTACAGTGTAAACCTGGTTTGGTTGGAATTGTACATTAGTTAAAGAAATTTTTGCCAATTTTTGTTTGAAGACAAATAATTTCTTCTCAAGTCAACTATTCCATATTTCTTGTAAGAATAGGTGCATCTTCAGGGCATTAGGAGCAAAGAAATCACTTGTTCAGCTAATGTGGCATGTTCTCTGCTTTTGACATTGTTAATTTTAGATTTGAAGGAAGCAAAATCATTTTCTTAAAGCTATCAAGTTCTTACGATGCATTGTGTAGACACTCAAAATTTGTCCTCATAATTATCCTATTTTTCGGCTATTAATTAAATGGATATTGTTATCTGTTTAATTAATTCATTTAATATCTTTCTTCCATTCATTCATTAATTCATTTAAATCATATCCATATCATAAGCATTTATTCATTCAATAATATTATAAGCATTTAACCATTTGCATAATCAACCATTTATCCATAAATCATTTCATATTGCTCCATTTGCACAATCATTAAATTATCCATGCATTAAAATCATTAAATCATTCATCTAAATTCACAAATCATTAAATCATTTAATCTTTATCCAATTGCATATTTCATTAAACCATTTGCATGCATAAATCCATTTAAATCATTCATTAATTCACAAATACATCTTCATCCTAAGCTTTTAACCTACATTATATAATAAAATCCATCCATTATCTCTCTCTCATTTCAATTAATTGCAATATGCATTTTTCCCACTTCAATCATTTATCCCACATTCTTCTTGAAATCCGGATCTTTCTCATGAGGACATCTATAAAAGCCCTTATTCTCACCAAAAAGCAAAGACATTTGGACATTATCAATCTTATTTTCTATTCATCACAGCTTCTTGTTGCACTTGTGCTCATAAAAATTTGAGAGCATCAAATGCATAAATCAAGAATCATGGTGAAATAGGAAAATAAATTAATAATGGAGTTGATTTTCTTTTGAAGGCATTTGCTTTAGTTTTTGCATAGTTTAGTTTTCATTTTGCAGGTGTTTTTATTTAAGAAAGGCTTCATTGGAGTTATGCTGGAATTTTGATTTGAGTTTATAGATTAAATCATTTAGTTTTCAATTTTCAGCATAAACATATTGTTATATCAGATACAGAGAAGTATTTATGTGGTAGTAAATATGGTGAATAGATTGTTTGTTTCACTTTTGAAGCATTATCTGTCTCAGATATTTTTGTCAATTGAGTCTGAGTTTGCAGAATCTGATGATTATAGAGGATCCGTGTTGTATTGTGAACAGTTAAAAATGGTTTTGATTTTAAGTTGTTAGACTTGTGAAGCACTCTAATTGTTTACTGTCTTTTGTACTTTTTCCAGCTATTATTTTTCCTGTCGTTCAGAGACAACATCAGCTTCTTGTCACATTACTGCTTTGTAATGCTGCAGCCATGGAGGTACCTTAATTGTAGCTTTTTCTGGAGTCTATGAATAACTGTTGGAATTACTCATTTGAAAATATATTCTTTTAAGGCATAGAGGTAGTTTGAAACCAATCTGTAGCTGTGATTATAGCTTTTGTTATATACTATGAATTACTATTCTAATTAAGTAATTTTAATATACATTCTTTGAAAAAATGAAAGGTATATTCATGTTTTGACTATCAATAAAACCCTTGATTTACAACAACCCACCTCCGAGGTTACCTTGCAATATTACTTTGAAGCATGAACCAATCGCCATAGGAATTCCAAGCCACAGTCAGTTGATAACAACAATGATCTTGACTGATGATTATGGCAATAAAAAACATGGACCTGTTTGTCCAATTATTTGGCTTCACACCCATATGCTTCCTTACTAGTTTCTATATGAAGCATCTTATTGGGAACAATTTGTAAAAATGTCATACTTTGCTTAGTCTTTATTCTTATGAAAAGCATCACCTGTGGAAACTAGCGTGTTCAATAAGCCCTACAGGTTGGAGTAAGAAGAAACATTTAATGTTATGTATTTAGCCTCCAAAATATGTTTTTCAAGACTATTAAATATTTCATATATACTATGAAAAACACACTCAAACATGCTATGTACTATAAAGCAACTTGAGAATAAGGCTGATAATTATTGTTATGAGATATAGAATTATTATTATTATTTTTTATATTAAAGATAGTTTATAAGTAGCAAAAAAAACTTTTTACATCTTTATATCAGATCTGAGTCTGAATTTCAGTCACGCTAATTCAGGTTCAATTTACATCATTTGTATTTCAAAAAGGAAAAAAACATTGGTTTACATAATACTACTAGAAATTGTGGCTCTCACTGCATCTGTCTATATCATAGCATCCCAAGGGGGGTTTTATTTTGGAAATTTCTGAGTTAGATCTGACTATTTCAACTGTTCCTTCTTCATCTTGGTTCATGTGGAATTTGGACCCCCTCATGCACAGGTCCTTCTTCAGTGTTCCCAACTTGTATTTCCTGTTGTATTTCTATTGAAATTTCATGTATTCCTTCCTGAATGTTATGCTATCTTCTGAGTTGAAGGACCAGTGTCTTGCATATTTGACTTCATCTTTGGTTATCTCCACTTGCTATGATAACTAGATAAAGAAGATAATAGAGTCAGTTGCAGGATTGTCTCAAAAGATTGCAATAGGGAGATTATAATGCACTGGAGTCAAATTGAGGGACTTGATTAATTGATCAATTTATCATCTGCATGTTTACAAAAAGGATGTGCTTCTATTTTCTCATAAAAAGTTGACCTTTTTGACTTTTTCACTCCTTAACCGATTGATTTAATCAGCCTGGCACTGACATAATTGACATCATGCACACCCAGGTCACCTGGACACATTATTAATGCGCCCTCACTAATCACTGTCCAAATGTTTTTGTGGAAGTTAGTATGACAGGCAGTCTAAATAAGGGGACTTAACATGTACCATGCTTTGAAATTTGAATAACTTGAAGCAGCTTTTCAGCCTCCAAAGAATGAGAAAGAAAGCTTAGTATAAATTGGGGTACTTTCTCAGGAGATGTGTTCCAAAATTTGAAATGACCTACCTCACATTCTATGGATGGTCCTTCAGTGTTCCTACAATGACTCACATCAATTTGTTTTGAAAACTGAAGAAAAGTTGAGATCACCTCTAACTCTATTTCTTTCCCACTCAGCTGTGTTGAAATGATCCCTAATCACCCGTACAAGAACAAGGAAGGATTAAAACATCCAATAGCACAACTGCACCCTACATAGAGAAGATAAAAAATCCCTAAACCTTACTGGCAATTATGATTGCTGTCTCACAACATCTGGTCTTGAGATCTTCCTGTAATAAGAAATGAGAGTAGCTAACCAAGGGAATCTGTTAGATTCTTGCCTGAAAGGCTGGTGTTTCTAGTTGCAGCGATAGTCTTGCTAAACAACATTTGGTGATTTGATGGAGACACAGACAGATTTTAGAACAGGGTTTGTTATATGTATCAGTGCTATTTGATAAATGAAGCTAGGCTATTTGCAAAAAATAATTCCTCCAAGAAACTAGTTACATAAGTATAATTGTGTGAAGTTTGAATCAGATATTTGTATTCTTCTTATTTGCACATATTCTGGTATTTATAATTACATAACAAAGGTTGATGGTTGTGTTTATTAAATCATATTGGTGTTGTTGAAACTGTTCATATTTGATCTCTTTCTGTGTTCTGTTGTCTCCTTTTCCTCTTTCTGTGTTTTTTCTACTTGTTCTCAATGAAGAAAGGATGATAATAAGTCGTTTGTGTATTTGTTTTTGCAGGCTCTTCCTATATATTTGGATAAGATGTTCCACCCTGTTGTTGCAGTGATTCTCTCTGTTACATTTGTCCTGGCGTTTGGTGAGGTAAAATATAACTCCATATTTTTTGTTATGATAAATAGAATAGATAGGTTCTGTTGCTTTCCTTCTTTTGCAGATGTAGTAGCCATGTACTGCATTTATTTATAATATATATCATAAGCACCTTGTAAGATTATGATACTGTTTGTACTTCATAGAATCAGTGATGGTATACTTGGCTTCCATGCCATACTTGTTTTAACAAGATTATTGAATCTATTGAACTCTTTTCGATTTGGTTACTGGAATGACTTTAAGCAATCATGTGTGCTTGCATTATTTTGCAGGTTATCCCACAAGCAATATGTTCACGATACGGCCTTGCTGTTGGTGCAAATTTTGTTTGGCTTGTACGCGTGCTTATGATTGTTTGTTATCCAATTGCCTATCCTGTTGGAAAGGTAATCAATATTTATGATGTTACATTGACTCAGACATAAGAATTAGAAAATAATTATTTGTTCATAGTTTGTTCTCTTATGTTAGGTCACAACTTAAAAGAAAATCAGTGAAGAGCATTACAAAATTGTGGAAGTTAAGAGTCAGACCATTCAGATTTCAGACCCAGAGCAGAAATAACACATATTTAAACTAAGACTAGATCTGTAAATGCAATTTATACCGTGCACATTGGAGAAACTATTGTAAATATAAACTTCATTCATCATGATGGATTATATAGAATTGAACAGGATGCTTGTCCTTTGACTGAGTTACTTATTCAGGCTATGCTTGACAAGGGGAGTCTTGTAATGACCCTGCTCAAATCTGATTGAAAACTTCTGATTTTTGGCCTTGGAATTTTGTCAAACACTTCACATACAAGGGTCATATGACTGATATAACATTTCAGTTTGTTATAATGACACTTTGCTTCACTTAGTATCAATAAGGATACTTGCAAATGACTCTAAATTGTCTAAATAATGGCCTAACATGAATGTGCAACTTATTTTGACAATATTGAATGCATATATGAGTTCTAGTCATGAAAAATGATCACCTACAGCCAACTGGTAATTTTAACAAACAGTTGGTATGCAACCTATATGCTGATAAGAACATCTACAGCCATTGACATTATGTCAAATAGTTGGCATACATCTTCATATCATATTCAAATGAACATTACAACCATGTAAGACTTCCCAAAGATGATGTCTTATTGAAATGCAATCCCTTCTACAATGCTGATAATGAAAATGCCAAGACTCTTGGCTTACATTCATGAATCAACTACAATGAGAAATCTGATATGCAAGACAACCACTTACCGCAGCTTGCAAATTATCATGAATTGATTAATGCTAAGACTTCAAATTACAATGCAATGTCTTTAATGCTAACTTGATTGTAAAACACCTACAGCTGCAACTATAGAATATTACAATAATAATGCAATTGCTGATAGAGAACCTGAAGAATGTAGATGTTTGATTTCCCACAAATAAGAGAGATATGCCTCCAATGTTGAAGCGCCCAGCTGTCATAAACATCAATGATGAGTTCAGAATTTATTCAGATTTTATTGCAAACCCCTTGATGAAATCGCCTTCATGAGATAGCCGTCCCTGTTCAAAGAAATCAGATCTCAGATTTAATTCCTGGCTGTCACTAAACCCCTCCAATCTGCACTTGAAATCATCACAAGACCTCCCTGATTGGTGCACCTCTAATCCTTGCTGAAATTGAAGCACAATGAGGAAGCTATGAAGAAAATCGTGCCTTCAGAATGCTGGTTGAGATGACTGTAAAATTTTCCAGAACTAATATCCCATGAGCTGAGATACAAACCGTTCCTCTAATGATCAAAATTGATGGAGACTCAATGACCAAAATGCCTCCACTTAAGTCCTTCAATCGAACTAGTAAAAAACATAAGCTTCTTGGCTAAAAATCGAAGTACCAAGAAGTTGCAAGCAAGATCAAAACTCTGATTTCAAAATCAGACTACAAAATATGCAAATCGAACCAAAAGATGAAGACTTTCCAATGCAAAATGTCTTCAACAATTTCTTCAATTCGAATCATACAAAAAATTGGTCAATGGCCACAAAGTTTTTACAATGAAGCTCAAATAGAAAGTCTGAAGTAACTTTCTCCCAGCTGCAATAATTCAAGTGATATTTCACACCCTCAAAATTGCTATCAATAGGAAGTTTTCGTTTCCTATGACAAGAACAATCTGCAGAAACCCTAGGCTCCACAACCATCATACATCAACATCAACAACAACAAATCTGGATGATAGGAAATGAGCCCTCAATGCCTTTTTATTCTTTTTCCCCAATAGGTCGGCCTCCTTCTAGAACCTTCCCAAGTCACCTTCTAGAAGGAATATTATAATATTATTTTATTTTTTAATTAAGTGACTTTATAAGATATTTTATAATTCAAATCACTTTATTAAATTAATTAAATATAAGGTCACCTTTTAATTTTAATTTATTTGATAACCTTATAATTAATTAACTTAATACCACTTAATGATTTAATTAAAATAACTAATTAGTGATTCTCTTGAAAAATCATTATTTTGGACAACTTAATTAATTAACTTAATTAAATCAAATTACCTCCAAAACGAGGACATTGCGAGTCTGCAAGTTATTGTTTGATTTTGAGGATACACTTTCGTGTGTGAAGGAAGGAACTTGAAATTGATCCTTAAGATTTGTAATTCTTTGATAAGTTAGGGGATAAATCCAGTTCTGAACCTGATGAATCTAGAGATTGCTTTCACTTGAGATAAGAGCTCTTACCTGGATATGGTTGAGCTGTGAGGAATTGTTGGCACAACATAATAAGCTGCTTGTGTTGGGCCTTTAACTTTTCATGTTGGTAAGATGACAATTTGAGTGTGATGATAAATTCTCAGGTTGGCTATTGTGAGTGATAATTATGTCCAAAAATCCCATTGATTCCATTGTGAGTGTGGTGTTGGGGGAATTGGTGGCATGGTGTTACCCCAGTTTCTGTCACACTCCCAAAAACCGTTCCTATTCATTCAAATTTTGCCTAAGTTATGAACTTGCCGGTCTTTTCCCTAGTTCTCAAAACTTCGTCGGGTTCCAATGAGTTTGTCATAACCTCTTTTAGACCCGATATATTAAGAAAAAGATTCAAGTTCTCTGTTCAGGTCAAGTTTTGAAAGCAATGTCAGGGCCTGATAGGGTTCTCAAAACCTTATTGAGTCCCGATGGAATGATGAAAAAGGATAGAAGTTGAAGGGAAATTTGCTTTGATTTGGAACTTTTGTAAGGTTTCAAAACCTTTGTTGGTCTCTGATAGGATTTCAAAAACCTATCCTTTTCCTGACGGTAAAAGTTTGTCTTTGAGTGGACTTTTCAGATAAAGCTTAAAGTTTGGCATGCATTTCAAAAGAAGTTCACAAGGCGGTAGATATGGAAGTTCTCACAACTACGGCGGAGTTCGACGAGGTTTTCAAAACCTCATCAAGACCCGATATTGCCCCGAGGGTGGTATCTTCCAAGTGTTTACAGTGTTGAAGGAAATTCATACATAAATAAAAATAGGAAATTATCAAGTGTTCAACATTGGAATAGAGCTTGTTAAAAATCACCATGGCTACAAAATTGGAAAAGAATGCATTGCAAGAAAAATAAAACACTTTGAGCAAAGTGAAGAATACAAATGTACACAAAAACTTCTATATTTATATATTCATTTACATATATTGATTTACATCAAAAGGGGTTTTCCAGTACATTTCTTCAAGCACACAGAGTAAACATAAGGATTTGGATTCCTTCTATCACCTCTTGCAACCTCTCAATCTGGGAAGGTGGAAAGAGGTTTTCATTTGACTCCACAAAATAGGTGAACAATCCCATATCATTTCTTTCAATTCATGGAGGAGGCCGACAACTTCTTTGGTGTGTTCGTGTTACAGAGTTGTAGCAATGCAAATTGCATCTCCAACCAGGCCAACCCTTGGATATTCACTGAGGTTTCCCAGGGAAGTATCCACTCTAGCTAGGTACACCGGCTTGATTAAACACTCTGCAGCTCTAGTTCCCCATTCCAACTTGCTAGACGTGTAGACAATGTTATACAAAAATCATTCCAGGAGTTGGGAATTATGGACGTGCACTTGGGAAAGAAAATTCTCCCCAATAATCTTCCTAATTACTCCTATATCGCTCTTGATGACGAACATTTCCTTCAGTTGGTCTGCCACCAGCCGCCTAACTAAGTTGCACTCAATTCTCTCAATGGATAGAAAATCATTTTTAGAGGTAGCATCACTGGAAGAGCTTGACATCTTGAAATGCTAGAATTGGTATGCAAAATGAAGATTCACTCCAATTTATATAAGGGAAGGATGATTGTTAGGTTTACGAGGGGAATTATGAAGACACCTCTTCAACAACAACTAGCAATGAAAAGGACATTGTAAGGTACTGTGAATTAAATGAATAAGGCATATGATGTGATGGAGGTTGCTAGATTTTGATCGAACGAGTCTCAATGTGAAGATAAAAACGCCGAGTTGAGGCAATTCGCACGAATGCGACCACAGGATGAAATGTAATTAAATACCAATTTTGAAGGTTGTAGACCTCCCACATGTACTGGAAGCCATGAGACTTACATACAAGCAGTGGTGATAAACTCACCTGTCAAAATCAAATCGATTGGAGCAATGTAATTATGATATGCTTAAAAATAGCCATAAATGCTCTTTAGGCTCAGTTATGCAAGAATTAGGTGATGGTTAGTCGTATTCTTGCTCGGAAAGAAGGCAGTTACTTTAACGGTAAAGATCCAAGATGAGGATCTATAAATGAATGATTTGAGGACTTAGGTAGGATCTGAACTTTAGTTTCTAAATTGCACTGTGATGCTGTTACATCCCGATTGTATAGCTATTAGGCTATTAGAGTTGAATAAGGAGCATGTGTTTGTAAAGACAATTTTATGAATGAATAAAAGATGTGAATCACCTTGTTATCAATATGAGTTCTATATATAAATGATCGTTTCATTCTTATGTTGTTCTTTTGATGTTAATCATGGTGTAAAATGTGCATAATGAGATTTATATGTGATGTTTTTATATCTTGTGAAATTTATATGTATTGCTAATTTTGTGAGCAATTGACTGCCGTGAGTTTACAATTGTGAATGCAGGAATGAGAACTAGTCCTCTAGGCAGAGGGGAAATATCACTTGGGAGAGGGGTATTGGTCGTTTAACCGGTAAAGTTAATCAATTGAGCATGCACACACATTGTGAACAGTACATAGGGAAACAGGTCAGATAAGTTAGTCTAGGAAAGTCATCCATAGGCTTAGGAGTTTGATTTACTTCCTTATGCTTTATATGATGTGATTGATTAAATGTCAGTCTGACTATACTGTGACTCCCTGTGAATGTACGAAGTAGAAGGTATGTGATAAAGGTCGAATGGGTACGTATACACATGTATACACTGTGTACACATATGTAAATGTATAGACATATCAATACATACGTACGTTAAGCAAATGGATATGCTCATACATATGTATCGACATGTATATATGCATACATATGTATATACATGGAGTATATGTGGACATGTTTACACGTACACATTTCGCCTAATATCTTTGGTATAAATAATATTCAAGTATTATTATCTAGAAGATTTAAATATATATTTATGTATATATATATTAATAAGGTGATTATTAATATATATATCAATACATAAAGGTTGTATAAATAATAATATATTTGTATATTTTATAAATTGAATGTATTAATATTAAAATTAATATATATTTATATATAAATACGTTTATATATAAATAAATATTAATGTTTAAAATAATATATTTATAAGTAAAATATGCAAATATAAATTATTAAAATTTAAATAATGGAAAACAATTTCAATGTTTAAAGAATAAGTATTATTATTTGAAGGATGAAATTCGCAATTTATACATTGAGGAAGTTTAAATGTTAAGAGGTAGCCGTATGAAATATTTAACATCTCAAAATACATTTGAAAAGAAGCGGACTTCAGTTAAGGAAATAATTGAAAAGTGAAATATTCCGAGCCAAATTTTTTCGTTTTTCAATTTACAAATTACAAAGCAGTGCACCCGTTAAGGTTAGAGGAGAAAACCAAAACGTGCAAGAAAACAACTCTAACCAGAATGGCGCCGATGATGGCGAGCATTGGTCAGAGGATCCAAAACAAACTGCTTATGCTGTAACTCTAACCAGTATGGCGCCGATGATGGCGAGCATTGGTCAGAGGGTCTTCTATTCTAAATGCAGAAAATAACTCAACGCCAAGTATGTGCTACCCAATCCAATGCGGAGTGAGGGGCGACCATATGAGGGAGTGATTACAAAATTGAATGCTTGAATTAAATGCTGGAACTGGAAATACTCGACACCCAGAATGTGCTTGCTGACCCAAGATGGGAGAGTAGCTACCATAGGGCGGAGCTATAACTATTACAATAATGATTGAAGAAGCTAGACTATTACAACAGCAAATAGGCAATATTAAAATAACAACTGGTCAGTACTACTGCCAGCTTACAACATATCATTGCCTGCAAAATCAGAATATTTGGTGCTCTTCAATGGTGCATACAATAAGAATCCTCTGCAAAGGTTATAAGGCAATCTTGACACCAACCAATAAAGGAAGATGCAGATTTCATAAACTGATGTATCAGATCTGCACTTTGTGTTACATAATCAGCAACTTACAAATTCATAGAATAGTTCGTAACTTCCTTAAATCTGACCTGAAAGAAGTGAGATAAAATGCAATGCACTCTAACAACAAGGGCGACCAAGATCAAACACTTAAACAGACCCCAAATGCCTTAAATGCAAGTAGCACGGAATTCAAGACAGCAACAAAGGGTACGGCCTGCTGAAAAGTTCGATCCTTCCTTAAAAAATAAATACTTAACATAAAAATCTGAGATTTAAACTATAGCTTCGCCTATCCTAGACAATGAGAAATGTTCAACACCCAGAACTCTTTTTTCGGTATTTTTTGACTTACGATTACAAACATGAATCTGCTGTATCAAATCAGCAACTCTAGGAAAGTATGAAATGCAAAAATCTGAACTTCAAGGCAATAACTCTACAACAATGCAAAAACTTACTATAAAATCACTCAAATAATCTAACCTCTCCACTAGGTGCTATCTCTCAAGCACGAAGTCGAGCCCAGACTAAGAGGCATTCATTCCTCGAAGTAATTCCGCAACCATTTCGGCAGCATAACATTAGCATAGACCAAAGATGTCCAAATGATGAACCAAGTCTTCCTTATATAAATTCCAGCTGACTTCATGAAACCCTAATCTCATCTTCAAGTCGAAACCCTAACTCCTTCTTCAATATGGCGTCCTTTTCCTTTTAACTCAATAATCATATTTTAAATGAGTCATCACCTTGATAAATGCGCCCCTTCTTAACCTTGCTTTGACTTAGGAGAATCAAATATTAAATATAACTTTAATGATGGCGCCACCCTTTGAGACCACTTTTTAAAACAACGTTAAGTCATTAAATCTAGGCCAAGGGGTCAACGTTAAAACATAATATTTAAAACGTGACTTTTTTTAATTAAATGACTTAACTTATCCTTCTGAATGTGCCCCGGAGCCAATACTGAACACAACATTAGACCAAACTGAAGCAGGAAGTCGACCGAGCTGAACCCAACTGGAAAGCTGCCAAAATTAGAATTTACTAAAAATAGTAAATTCCAGAAAGTGCTCTGAACGCCGAGACGAACATACCACTGCGAAGCTCTCTGAAAACCCAGAAAGAATCCGCCATTGAATCCATCATCTCAGAGCAATGACCTCCTCAAAAATAGGAAACCCTAATTTATCTTCCGTCTAGCCTTCGGGTTCCCAAGGAAAGGGCCAACGGTCACTGGAAAGATCAGGTTTGAGAAGGGGACATTACAATCCGCCCTTCCCAAAATTGCTTGTCCTCAAGCAATACCACCACAACTCCAGAAATTTGAAAACTAATCCATACGCAACAAGTATGATCCCTGGTTCCCAAATGCGTCTCAGGAAAAACCCACCATGCCGATGCTGCACCACTCTGATCACATCAATGAAAATATCATGCCAATGCTGCACTGACTCCCCTTGTAACTCCAAGGTGTTACCATCTATGATACTCAAACTGGAAGATCTTAAAGGAGGGAAATCAAAATCATGCAACATCTCATGTCCACGATGCCCCGAATTAACAGTATCAACCATACTACTGTCAATCAGAATTCTAAGCAATAGGAAGGATAGTCTACTCAAATCAAACTTGAATTCTTCAGCATACCTCCACATGATAACAAACGGAACCATGACTGCAAATGTGTCATCTTCAAATCTTTTTGCAAAGAGGAAGGCAATCCTTTGCAAAAGCTCAACAAATTCAAACTCAGGACTCCGCATGAATTCCCTATGCCTCAACTGAATTATCATGGCACAACTATGAAGTCTGAAGAATTTTTTCACAACCCCAACCCCAAGAGTCTCAAAATATAGATTCAAAGTATGGGGTAGCTCATTGTCATGAACCAATAATGAAAATAAACCATCAGAATTTGCATTACAAACCTCCAAAGTGGCTGAAAAACACGCTAAAGCCATCTCCATCAGAAAACTACCACTTCTTTGATCAGGAGTGAGGTACCAACTCTCCTGAATGAAAGTAACTCCATAAGTAAGGTGGCTGGTCTGCCTCCAACCAGCAAACTCGTGTCTCAAAATCTGCCCTTGTCTGAGCTGAAAGTCACTTCCAAGAACTACCGATCGTTGATCTTTCCAACCCAAATTCAAAATTTCTCTCCAATCCATTTGTTGATGAACAAACGGAACCATCAAGTAGCTGGAAATGAAGGGAACAACATCAACAAGTCTGGAAGTTTGTTCCTTATCCCTCCAAGAGTCTTTTCCATAAGTAATAAACTCTGACAACCCAAGTTGAGAATCCCAAACATGGATACTCAACTGGAAGTGATTTTCAACACACTGCAAAGAAATCTCTACACATTCCAAAGTGCTAGTGAAAACCAAGTGCCTTCTCACGAAACTGATGCCCCTTCTAGTAAATCCTTGAAGCTTAACCAAGAAAGCTTCCACATTAAGGGAGTATGAAACATAGAGTGGCTTCAATTTCCGCTCCCAAAACTGATCAATATGATTCCAAACATCATTCCACCCAAGGGATGGATTGTCAAGAGTGCAACTACCAAAGTCTAGTTCACCTTTTCCCCATTCCTCCTGAGTAGTAGGTCTGAAATCTTCACTCGTTGCTGCTGTGATGAAGTTACCAACAGCTACCAAGACTTGTCTCTTCAACACCTTGATGTCATAGATGTTGAAATTACCTTGCTTCGTCACCTCCCATGTAGAACCTTCATCCTCAAAGCCACTTATGCATCCATTACTACTCAACATACGTGGCACATCCTCATGGAGTGATATCGAAGCATCCAAGCACTGGAAACCAGAATCAGTTTCATTCTCCATTTCATCCTCTACTTCATAGAGAGGATTATCATAACTTTTCTCATCACCTTCTTGAAAAAGAGGATTGTCATAAACTTGAAAGTCATTCCTTTCATCTTGCTGCTCCAAATCTGCACATGCAACCTTTGATTTTCTTGTGAAACCTTCAAGATCAAACTCCTCTCGAAGACTATCAATCTCATCAATTACTTGCTTGATTTCTCCAGCTCTTCGTGCATTCTCTTGCTCCTTGAAAAGTTTGAAATCTGCAAACTGGTCTTCAACCTTTCTTAGAGCCAACTGAGTTTCTTTCAACTCGTCCTCTGTTGATTTAAGCTCCAAGGTGAGCTCTTCAACCATACTCTCCCTTTCTTCGAAAACAATGAAGGCCTTCTTTGCAGATTCAACGGCATGATCTTGATCTTCAATCAAGTGTATGTATGCTGATTTCAATGACTCCAAAGAGCCTCTGATAAGTTGCAAGTTAGGAAGAGCAACTTCATCCTTAACTCCACTTCGTCTCTCTTCAGACTGAGCCTTCCAATAGAGATCATCAACCAAATTGTGTGTGCGATCAAATAGGGATAGCGTTTGTACTTCTCTTCCAAAAGATACCTTGCATTGATCTTCCCACTCATGAACATGCAAAGACGGTGAACTGCTGATAGGCTGCAACTGAAAATCAGAACTTCGTTCCTTGCCTTTGCTGCCCTCTTTGCTACTCCAACATTCTTGTACTTCACCACCAACTAGCAGAGAATGCTCATCATCATAAAAAGCATCATACTCCACAAATTCTTCAACCCATTGCTTGCAACCAGCTTCGTGTATTGATAAATCTGATTTGTGTTTAATAACACTTTCAAACTCTCCATCTTCAAGAGCCATATGGACTTCTAGCTCTTCTTCTTCATCACGGCCTCCTTGATCAAACATTAGACCAGTATCCAACCTGCTCAAGGAATCATGTTTGTCCGCTGTTCGGAAAGTTTCTGTAACCACAAATTCCTCTTTAGTGGCTGCAACCACTCCAAAGAGATCATTATGGAATTTTGTGGAACAATCTTCTTCTTCAAAGACAACTTCTCCTCCAAGGGCCACCTCATAGTCTACTGTGCAACCTGGTTCTTGTTCTTCATCAGGATCAAAGGGAAACTTATCCCACACAGGTTCTTTAACATAACTTGATGCCATCACACCCGGATCCCAAATGCTAGTGAGCTGATTAAGATGATCAACTGGAAAAAACTTATCATGCTCCCCTTGTAGTGATGACTCTTTGAATAAGTCAAGTCCTAATTCACTTAAGCTGAAATCATCAAAAAAGTTTTCTCCAATGGCTCAGTTTGCTGATCAATCCCAAGACCAACAATGTCACCCCCGAAATGAAGTGAAGAATCTTCAATGTTTGGTGTTTGAAAAACTTCATCTTCATTATCTTCTATGGAACCCTCATGAGAGATTATGTTGCTGATTTCCTTATGTGGAACTTCTCGGGAAGTTGAGACAGCAACAAGAGCCAATCTATCCCTCACTAAATCTTCAACAAGAGGAGGTACAAACACATCGAAATCATTACCAACATCACCACTTTGGTAACGGTCATAAGCTGATTCAAAGACACCAATAGTATTTCCTTCAACTTGCTCTTCTTCACTTGCTATCACATGCAAGTCAAGGGGCGTATTATGAGGCTCTTCCACACACTCTTCAACTGTCACGTTTTCTCCTTCGAGCTCACGATCATTTTGATGTGATATGTGCACCTTGTTTGTGCCATCTTCAATGCTAGATGACTGATTTTTCTCTTCAACTTGCATATTTGTCGGCTGCAATCCACAAATAGGCACTTCATCTCCTTCCTTCTTTGATTCTTCGAACAAAGCTTGTTCTGCTTCCCTTTTTATCCTTTTCCTAATGTGGTCCACCATCTTCCACTTTTCGGGCTCCACTGACGCCACACACTTCAAATGGGAATCAAATGAAACATTGTACCTATAATCATCTGGCATGGTTTGATATTGCTCACGGAGTTTGACAGCCTCATCTTCACATTGTCTTTTAAACTGTCTGGCATATTCAATGAAGTCCCTTACGACATCACTAACCTTTCCTTCCTCCGATGCCATAGTTGAATCTGACTTCTCACGACCCATAGGCCTTAGAAAATGCAACATCTTTGAAACTTCTGAAAACTAATACTGAACTCAGCTCTGACCTCTGATGTAGAATCTGTTTTCTCTGTCAAGTGAACTCTGATGGGCACAGGATGGCAGGATCTTGGCTCTGATACCACTGAAATATTCCGAGCCAAATTTTTTCGTTTTTCAATTTACAAATTACAAAGCAGTGCACCCGTTAAGGTTAGAGGAGAAAACCAAAACGTGCAAGAAAGCAACTCTAACCAGAATGGCGCCGATGATGGCGAGCATTGGTCAGAGGATCCAAAACAAACTGCTTATGCTGTAACTCTAACCAGTATGGCGCCGATGATGGCGAGCATTGGTCAGAGGGTCTTCTATTCTAAATGCAGAAAATAACTCAACGCCAAGTATGTGCTACCCAATCCAATGCGGAGTGAGGGGCGACCATATGACGGAGTGATTACAAAATTGAATGCTTGAATTAAATGCTGGAACTGGAAATACTCGACACCCAGAATGTGCTTGCTGACCCAAGATGGGAGAGTAGCTACCATAGGGCGGAGCTATAACTATTACAATAATGATTGAAGAAGCTAGACTATTACAACAGCAAATAGGCAATATTAAAATAACAACTGGTCAGTACTACTGCCAGCTTACAACATATCATTGCCTGCAAAATCAGAATATTTGGTGCTCTTCAATGGTGCATACAATAAGAATCCTCTGCAAAGGTTATAAGGCAATCTTGACACCAACCAATAAAGGAAGATGCAGATTTCATAAACTGATGTATCAGATCTGCACTTTGTGTTACATAATCAGCAACTTACAAATTCATAGAATAGTTCGTAACTTCCTTAAATCTGACCTGAAAGAAGTGAGATAAAATGCAATGCACTCTAACAACAAGGGCGACCAAGATCAAACACTTAAACAGACCCCAAATGCCTTAAATGCAAGTAGCACGGAATTCAAGACAGCAACAAAGGGTACGGCCTGCTGAAAAGTTCCATCCTTCCTTAAAAAATAAATACTTAACATAAAAATCTGAGATTTAAACTATAGCTTCGCCTATCCTAGACAATGAGAAATGTTCAACACCCAGAACTCTTTTTTCGGTATTTTTTGACTTACGATTACAAACATGAATCTGCTGTATCAAATCAGCAACTCTAGGAAAGTATGAAATGCAAAAATCTGAACTTCAAGGCAATAACTCTACAACAATGCAAAAACTTACTATAAAATCACTCAAATAATCTAACCTCTCCACTAGGTGCTGTCTCTCAAGCACGAAGTCGAGCCCAGACTAAGAGGCATTCATTCCTCGAAGTAATTCCGCAACCATTTCGGCAGCATAACATTAGCATAGACCAAAGATGTCCAAATGATGAACCAAGTCTTCCTTATATAAATTCCAGCTGACTTCATGAAACCCTAATCTCATCTTCAAGTCGAAACCCTAACTCCTTCTTCAATATGGCGTCCTTTTCCTTTTAACTCAATAATCATATTTTAAATGAGTCATCACCTTGATAAATGCGCCCCTTCTTAACCTTGCTTTGACTTAGGAGAATCAAATATTAAATATAACTTTAATGATGGCGCCACCCTTTGAGACCACTTTTTAAAACAACGTTAAGTCATTAAATCTAGGCCAAGGGGTCAACGTTAAAACATAATATTTAAAACGTGACTTTTTTAATTAAATGACTTAACTTATCCTTCTGAATGTGCCCCGGAGCCAATACTGAACACAACATCAGACCAAACTGAAGCAGGAAGTCGACCGAGCTGAACCCAACTGGAAAGGTGCCAAAATTAGAATTTACTAAAAATAGTAAATTCCGGAAAGTGCTCTGAACGCCGAGACGAACATACCACTGCGAAGCTCTTTGAAAACCCAGAAAGAATCCGCCATTGAATCCATCATCTTAGAGCAATGACCTCCTCAAAAATAGGAAACCCTAATTTATCTTCCGTCTAGCCTTGGGGTTCCCAAGGAAAGGGCCAACGGTCACTGGAAAGATCAGGTTTGAGAAGGGGACATTACAAAAAGTTCAAACTTTACAAAAAAAAAAACGAATGGAAAATAAAAATGAACTTTCCCGTGAAATGGCGGAAGTTCCTGCGCAGCTGTAAATGAAGGAAGACGTTTTCAAAGCTCAAAACCAGGAAAATAGCAATAAACCTCTGTGTTGTATCAATTTGAAGCTTGACCTAGAACGCAGCAATAATATCATGTTGAGTTTACACGCCTGGCAGCAAAACGTGCTTGTAGGTGGCGTTTTTATTTGCAGAGTTCAAAAATTCTTCAATTGCTGGCTCCTAAGAGGTCGAATCAGCTTGGAAAACATGACAAAGGGTTTTATAGGATGACAAGTGACCATTTGACTTAGTAAATATGTCAATCTCTCAAATTGCATGCCCAAAAATGGGGAAATTGTTCTTATTGCGGCCTATAAATACTTCACATTTCTTCATTCGAATACATTCTTCTGTTTTTTTCATCATTGGCATTTTTAGAGAGTCTTTATATTGCATTGGAGAGCTAGTGCTGTGAGTTTGTGTTATTATTCTTTTTCAAAGTGTGTCAGTGAGAGGAGAGTTGAGTGTTCTTAGCTGTATTTCATAGAATACTGTGAGAAAACAATAGCATTCTTTCTGTGGAGAATTTCTGAGTGAGGAAACTGTTTGCTGTTATCAACAATAGAAGACTGCTGATAAGAGGAACATTGGAAAGGAGTTTATACAGGCATGTTTTCTTGATTAAAGAATTTAGCTTAAAACTGTCTTCTTTTATTGTCTTTAGAATTGCTGATTGTATTGAGGTGAAATAAATGATTTATTCCTAGCATTTATCTGTTGTTTGATAATCTATTATTGCATAATGATTTAAGGGACTTCATTTTACGCAAGGGTAAAGGTTAGGAAATGACAATGTAGCTAAAGGAGATAGCTTGATGCATTTCTTTTTATTCAAATTGGTTAAAGAAGATTAAATAGAAATTGGGGGTTTTGCATAGAAAGGATTTAAATTGGTTAAAGAAGGATTTAGTAGGAAATTGGGGTTTTGAAAAGAAAGGATTCAATTTGATTATATGCATTAATAGGAAATTCTATGCATTATACTACAAGACTGTCTCTTGTGTGTGATAATTGATTGGTAGTAAACGATATGCAATTGTTTAGTGTTTCAAACTTGTATGATCTCCGTATATGGAGAGTACGTAGAATATGTATTAATTTCTAGGAATGAAATGATGTCAATACAAAGTGTAGTCCTAGCTTGTGTTATTAGGTTAACATTAGGAAGCTCTCTCCTAGGATAAAGAATTCCGGAAAAAGGAGATAGGATAGTAAACACTTGCTTAAAGACTCATTTCCAGTAAACTGTTTGAGGTAGGAAGTCTGGGGTAAACTAAACCCACTGAAGGACATGGCCTACGCATAGAGTAAGGTAGCCCAAAGGCAAATCGGCCCTGAGTAGTGTAAGTGATAGATGACTTATCAGTCGTTTACTCAATCAAAACACTATGGCCATAGTAATGTAATGTACCTACATCCTCTTAGTTTTGGAAGATGATTACATTGTCAGTTCACAGTGATCCAAAACATACATACTAGGTTGGGATTGTAAGATACAAGAATCTAGTATTGTAGGACACGACACTATGCTCAGTTGGTTAACGGAATCGGTCACTCAACCAATCTCTTCGACGAAGGGAGGGCCATTCATTGAAAAATGAATGTGTGGGGGACCGCATTATTAGTCCGTGGTTGGCGGAAAAGCACCCGAGTGATGTTTCTCCTCCACAACCTGACAACCGAAGAACCAAGATTTGAAAGGGAAGAACCTGGACCGTCTTACTTCTATTTGTGCAAAAGCTGTTAAAGCTGTGTATGTATTTCTTATACTTTCATACTCTGTTATTCATTGAAAAGTTAAAGTTATTTAAATTGAGGAAAGCTTTGAAATCGTATTTTTATGTTGTACTTTATTTTGAAAAGAAAAAGAAATTTTTTATTACTATGTTATTTACTCGTTTACTATGGTTAAAAGTTGTAAAAGATAGAAATTTTTTTTTACGTAGATGTTGGGTCGTTACAGATGCATAAGGAAATAAAGGGGATCATTTTGGGTTGTTTTTAGTTTTGAAGTTGTTTGTTGTCTATGAACATTGAAGTGTGAATACAATATATATATATATATATATTAGTCTGTGAATTTGATTATATATTTGAAGTTCTTTCCTTTACGAATTGTATACTTCTCTATATTATGTTCATCTGCTTTGGAATAGAAACAAATCTTGTTTGAGAAACTACTATATCTGCTATTAAAATCCCGATCTTTGTGTTAGGAGGTTGATAGTATTCATTATAGTTTGTCACATTGATCTCATAGTGTTAGCATGCCTTTCTTGCTTTCTGGTTAAAAGCATATTCATTGATGGTTAATTGAACCGTCTGGGGGAGTTGTGCCTCATCAAAATTCAGAGGAAATTCACCAATGAAATGGTGATCTTTCCTTGCTGTTAGGGACATTTCCTTTATTGGGCAGGCTATAAAGTTTGTGATCGACACATTTACATAAAGACAAATCTGTTCACTAACACGTGCAAGTGGAGAATTGGAATAGCCATGGAAGGGGCAATCGTGGATACTGGCATTGAAAGGGATAGTATGAAAAGTGGAGCCAGGTGCAGCAGTGGATGGTTGATGAAATGGGAAATCAATGGAGGTTGTATAGTAAGTTTGTGCTTAAAATCGTAGGGCTTTAGCCTTTGTTTTACTAGTGAGTTGAATAGTATTCACATGTTGATGGTATGTTTCTATTGAACCGGGTAAGGAGAGAGATTGTTTATTCGCTATTTAGATGTGCAATGATTTAAGCATGGTAAAATGAATTATACATACATGATTGATTCACATGAGAATAACAGAGTATTTCAGAAGATATAGCAGTTGTTTCTTTATTCATTCAATACCCCAATGCTCTTATACAAGAATGAAAAAGGGAATGATTTTCCAACAACACGGTCCCTTTCCCCGACTTTGGAAGAAGTATATAAACTTGTTGACAGTTGCCAAGGAATTCAACCATTGGTAACTACCCAAAACTAATTCAATCAGCCAACAAGACAACCATTCTTGCTGACTAACCAAAATTACAACTTAACTAATAACTAATTTGTATTTTATTCTATCTAAATCAGCCCCCTAAAAAGAAAAGTCATTTTCCAAATGACAAAAAGTAGACAAAACTACCATTGAGGGGTTGAGTGAGAAAATGTCCCTGGTAGGGTAAACATTTAAGAGGAAGGAGTCAAGTGTTGAGAAGTAGTTGTGCACAATTTGTAGACTTCCTCTGCTTTTCTCTTCAAATAGTGAATTGCCAATAAATCTCTCTCAAGAAATTTTAACCATTTTTACTACCAACATGAGTTGAGCTTTTACCTTCTCATTGGCAAGTCTCAGTTCAACAATTTCCTTGTTCTTAGCAACAATTTCCCTAACTTTTTTAGCCACCTTAGCCTTTTCCAATTCTATGAGTTGGGTCTACTGTGCAAGTTGTGCTTGGAACCAAATATTGTGATCAACCAATGCTTCCCTTAATTTTTGGGAGATATATACCCACTCATCAATTTGTGTCCCAATAGTGCATTGTGCTGCCATTTCAATTTGTAGCATGAGGTACAAATAACGAAATCTATATTCATAATGCTTCTAAAACTTTGCCATTCAAACCACCAAAAGGGGGAATTCGAACAAGAATCCATTGATTCTTCATTTTAGGTGTTTTTGTGGTAGGCCGTCCATGAGAGAGCTTTTAATGAACTCTTCCTGACACACATCTTGAATAAAGCGTTGAATTCATCAAGCCTCCATAAGGACCAAGGGAGAGTGAGTATTGTCCAACTTTTGTACAATATCAATGACCTCACACATGATGTGTGCTATCAGTTCCATGTCCTAAATATATTGCTGAATGGTACCAAGGGTATCACTAGAATTTGGTTTAGAAAGCTGAATGGTGATCTCATCCTTGTCACTATGGACTGGGCTATGTGACTCATGCAATTTTTGAGCACTTCTATTTCGGTACTTATATGAAGAGTAGGGAGTGACTTTGTTTGCTGCTCTATTTCTTATGTAGAGTGATTGAGTTTGTTGCTCTATTTCTTGTGTAGGGCTCAAGGGAGGATATTCTACGACATCAATGGGAGTCCCTAATAGATTCAACCACTCGTCTATGTGTTGTGAGGCCTCCTTGGATAATTCTATGGGTGTGGGGTCCGAAGGAGGTTCTATGGGCGTGGTGCCAAAAGGAGATGTTATTTCTGTAATTTCAACTTCTTCCTCCCTTCATTATCACCTTCCTCTATTGGTTCTTCTTCAGAAGATGTTTGAACTTGTATATTTTTCCTTTTTCTTGTAGTGGTCTTCATTTCCTCCCCTTTCCCTACCATTACTTGTAAATCTAGAAACTTTCATCTGAAGAGCGAGGGCCATGAAGGATCATACCTAGTATTCAACTGAAATTCGCTAGCTGCCATTGATGATATTTGCAAATAAATTGCATCCAGAAATAATTCAATTCCATGCTGTGTTGTATAGAAAAAAAATGTGCTTTAAAGATAAGAATTCCTGTATTCTTACTGACAGTAGTTTCACCCAATTATAAATTTCTGTCTTGCCTGGCCCAACCATGTATTTTGTCATCTAGACAACAATGCTTGAAGTCCATGTAGCCCCAATTAACTTGCTCTTAAATAAGATGCAGAATACATTTCCACTCATCATTTGCTAGGTAATCTTTTTGGAGACTCTATTTCCCTTACTCTAGATGTTTTTTTGTTCTTGATTTGTAAGGCTGTCTCTACATGGTATTTGGATAGATGCTTTTTTTTTTTTGCTTTGACTAGCATTGTAATGTCCCCTTTTCAAGCCTGACAGTTTCTGTGACCGTTAGCCTTTCCTTGGAAACCCGGAGGCTAGTCGGAAGTTAAAATTAGGGTTTCCTAATTTTGAGGAGGTCATTGTTCGGAGATGATAGTTTTAATGGCGGATTCCTTCTGGGTTTTCAGAGGGCTTCGCAGTGGTATGTTCGTCTCAGCATTCAGAGGACTTTTTGGAATTTACTATTTTTAGTAAATTCTATTTTTGGCAGCTTGTCAGATGATGTTCAGCTCGGTTGACTTCCTGTTTCAGTGGTCAGATGTTTGACTCAGTTTTGGCTTCAGTGCATCTCCGGAGGGATAAGCTAAGTTATTTCATTAAAAGGCACATTTAAATATTATATTTTAATGTTGACCTTGGGCCTAGACTTAATAACTTAATGTTGTGTTTAAAAGGTGGGTCCTTGAGGGTGGCGCCCTCATTGAGAAATGATTTAATATTTCCTAAGTCAAAATAAAAGTTGAGTGGCGCTTATTTCAAAAAAGATGATATTTAATTAAAATATCAATTCTTAATGCCTGGAAGAGAAAGTACGCCTTCTTGAGGAGATGAAGGATTTGACCTAAAAGAAGATTTTAGGGTTTCGTGAAGTCAAACGAAACTTATAAAAAGAGGGCTTGTGCATCAGTTTTGGCCATCTTGGAAAATACACCGTTATGCTGCCGGATTGAATCTGGATCACTTCGAGGGATGAAGACCTCCTAACCATTGGGCATCTCTTCTCGTTTGTAAGACAACGACTAGTGATGATTCTTAGTTTAGTTGTGATCTTTCATTATTGTGAGTTGTAATCTGCATATTGCATATTAGATTTCTGTTTTGCATATTAGCCATGTCATAGAATTGCTCGTTTGCTACAGCAGATTTGCATTTTTACTTGTAACTCAAAAAAGACCAAAAAATAGATTGTGGGTATTGTTCCATTCTATTCTCCTAGGCTAGGCGCCATTGTTTGTAAGTCTGCAGATTTTTTGAAGGAGTATCTGAATTTTAGAGCAAGGTCGACCCTATCAGCTGGGCCGTACCATTCACAGAATCTTGGGATTTGTGCATTTATTTTATGTGGCTTTTCAAGTCTGTCTTGTGCTTCTAGTTTGAGCGCCTCCTTGTTAAGGATGTTTTGTTTTCAGTATCTAGTCATTTGGATCCGTTTCTAGGGAGATCTGATCTATCTTATAAATCTGTGTTGCTGTTTTATGAAGAAAAAATACAGTACTGTTATAACAGCTTATAGGGATCTGCACTTTCGTTCTCGGATGGGCGTTGGGAACTCTTAACGTCTTCGCGGAGACATCATTGAAGATTGCACAAGTTGAAAGAGGTTGGATCTATTTCTATTCATAAAAGTTTAAGCTTTATTCTTGGCAATCCTTGAATGCTTTAATATTATTGCAATATTCTCAAAGGCTGATTTGTAACTGGTAGCAAGTAGTCATCTTTCAAATTGTATGCTGGCAGTAGTACTGTCGGTCCTTAGATTCTTGCTCAGTCAGATTGTAATGTTCTCTCTTTCAGCATTTTGATATTGTATGTAATCCATCTCCGCCCTATGGTCGCTACTATCCCATTCTGGGTTAGAAAGCACATCCTGGGTGTCGAGAGTTTTTAGCTTTCAGCATTTTCTTTCAAGCAGTAGTTCTGTATTTACTCCGTCATATGGTCGCCCCTCACTCCGCATCGGATTGGGTAGCACATACTTGACGTTGAGTTCCTTTCTGCAAATAGATTAGAAGACCCTCTGACCAATGCTCACCCTCAGCGGTGCCATTCTGGTTAGGGTTGCTTTCTTGCACGTTTCGGTTTATCTATCTAACCTTAACGGGTGCATGCTTGTAATTTGTAATCTGAATCATTGAAAAACAAAAAATTTTTTGGCTCGGTATATTTCAGTGGTATCAGAGCCACGTATCCTGCCATCCTGTGAAATCAGCTTTCTATGAGTGACAGAGAACAGAGGTATTTGGCAAGAGTATACAAGAGAGGTACAGTTCAGACACAGTTGCATCAAGCCCCAGAAGGTCACACAGCTTCCGAGGTTTTGAGGGCTAATTGGGAGCCTTCGCAAGAAACAGAAATGGGGGATAATGAAAGAAGTTCTGGCAACAGAGGTGACAATGGGAAGGGTATAGACAATTCAGCCCATTTGGGTCAAGGACTCGATAAGAAGATGGATGCCATGATGGATATGTTTTCTCTCCTGTTGGGGAGATTGGGTCCCAATATTCCACAACACAATTCAGGGCATACCGGGGAGCACAGTGCTTCCAACCCGCACAATGGTCATGTTGCCCAACCTGCAGTGAGCAACACTTACATTTCTGCTAGACCATTCAAACCCACGTTTCTGACACCAGCAATCCCACAGCCTGATCCTGAAGAAAATGTTTCATCCTTGGAGAGGGTGAGGATAGGCCGAACAGAGTATGACACTCTTCCTGATGAAGTAAAAATTGACATGTCCTTCAATGATTACATGGAGTATAGAAGGAAGGATAGAGGCCAAGGGAGAAACTATGATCAAAGAAGAACCCCAGCACAAGGAGATTGGAATCAAGCTCTCAACAAGGTTACGCTTGCCCATTTTGATGGAAGCGATAATAATTCTGCTCGAGCTTGGTTACAAAAACTAGACAACTATTTGGCACTTAGGCCCATGGCTGAAGAAGAAGCGATTAGATTCGCTACGCTACACCTAGATGGGGTGGCGCATGAATGGTGGTACCATGGCCTAGTCACCTTAGGTCATGGGTCTATCACTAGCTACGATGAGTTCACCAATAGACTCATTGAGAGGTTCGAGAAGAAGGATCCAGAAGTGCATTTTAGGGAGTTGGCACAGTTGAGACAATATGGCACTGTGGATGCCTACATAGCTGAGTTTCAAAGACTTTCAGTTATGGTCACTGGAATCACAGAAAGAAGATTAGTAATCCTATTCACTGAAGGATTGATGGAGCCAATCAAGGGTTGGATCAAAGCTTTTGATCCACCGTCCCTACAGGAAGCAATGAAAAAAGCTAGAAACATGGAGTGGGCTGCTCCCAAAGCAAAGTTCCATTCCAAACCAGCTTTTCACAAAGGAGACAGAGGGAAGAAGTTTCATCAGAAGCCTCATCATAAGGAGTTTAAACCCCAGAAACCTCCTGGTTCAAGATTGGATCCAGAGACTATCAATGAACTCCGAAGGAAGGGGTTGTGTTTCCGTTGTTGGGAAAAATGGTCCCAAGACCATGTGTGCCCAAAGGGTGCTAAAATTCATCAAATTGAGTTCTATACAGCTGATGAAAGCAATTCCGATTGTTCTGATCAGCAAGCTGATTTTGAGGACAGCGATGAAGAAAATACTCCAGAAGAGTCTGAAGGTGAAAAAGAAAGTGGTGGTACATTGGCTCAACTTTCGAGCTTTCAAAAGAACGAGTCCTTTAAAGTTCGTGGGATGATCAAAGGGCAACGTATTGTTGCTCTAATTGACACTGGTGCTACACATAACTTCATAGACGAAGTTGTGGTGGCAAAGAAAGGATTGCAAACAGAAGACTTTGAAGGGTTCAGAGTTATGGTTGCGGATGGGTTTCACATCTCATGCACCAAGAGGATTCCGAACATGTCAATGCAATTGGGCAATTACGAAGTCAAGGATGACTTCTATGTGGTCAGTATTGGAGATACGGATGCTGTCCTTGGCATTCAATGGCTGCGATCTCTTGGAGAGATCTCTCTAAATCTGCAAACTATGGAGTTGAAGTTTCAATCCGATGGGAAGAAGGTGGTGTTGAGAGGAATGTCGAATGGTGGCCCTCGGATTGTATCATTCAAGAGGATGGCGAAGTTGATACGTCATGATCAAGTGGAATGGGCTGCTGAGTGCATGATTCTTCCAGCAAGTCTAGCTGAAACTAAAGTAGAGCATCCTCCTGATATCCAATCTTTACTCACCAAAAAGAGTAAAGTGTTTGCTGATTTACCGCCTGGACCTCCTCCTGATCGAGGTTCAGAACACATCATAGAGCTCAAGGAAGGAGCTAAACCGGTGATCACAACTCCATACCGGTATCCAAAGAGGCAAAAGGATGAGATCGAGAAGAATATCCGAGAACTCTTGGAGATGGGTTTCATACGACCAAGCAAGAGCCCCTTTGCTTCTGCAGTGGTTCTTGTAAAGAAGAAGGATGGTACCATGCGCATGTGCGTGGACTATCGTGCTTTGAACCAAAGCACTATCAAGAATAGATACCCCATTCCCAGAATAGATGAGATCATTGATGAGCTACATGGGGCTAAGTTCTTCTCAAAGATTGATCTAAGATCGGGTTACCATCAGATAAGGATGAGGGGATCAGATGTGGAAAAGACAGCCTTCAGGTGTCACTATGGCCATTTCGAATTCTTAGTCATGCCTTTTGGTTTGACTAATGCACCGGCCACCTTTCAGTCTTGCATGAACCGTGTGTTTCAGAATCACTTAAGACGGTTTGTATTGATTTTTTTTGATGATATTCTGATTTACAGCAAGACTTGGGGAGATCATCTCAAGCACTTGGAGGAAGTGCTTAGTATTATGGAGTCTGAGAGTCTGTTTGCTAAAGCTTCCAAATGTGAATTTGGAATGGAGGAATTATTATACCTTGGCCACATAATCAGTGCTGAGGGAGTAAAGGTGGATCCGGAGAAGATCAAAGCAGTGGTTGATTGGCCACCACCTGAAAGTTTGACTCAGTTGAAAGGTTTTTTGGGCCTTTGTGGTTTCTATCGGAGGTTTGTTAAGGGGTATTCTCAGAATGCGGCTCCCCTTACTGATCTCACCAAAAAGGGAGCCTTTGTTTGGTCAGAAAAGGCTCAAGTTGTTTTTGACAAATTTAAGAAGATCATGAGCTCGTGCCCAGTTTTGGCTATCCCTGATTTCTCCAAGCCATTCGAGCTGCAGTGTGATGCATCGGGTGAAGGAGTTGGTGCTGTCCTGATGCAAGACAAACACCCTATTGTGTTTGAAAGCCGGAAATTAAGGGGTGTGGAAAGGTCATATTCAATTTATGACAAAGAAATGCTTGCCATTATGCATGCATTAGCCAAGTTCCGACAGTACTTGGTGGGGAATAAGTTCGTGGTTAAAACAGACCACAATAGCCTCAAGCATTTTATGCACCAGAAGGATTTAAATGAGAGGCAACAGAAATGGGTGAGTAAGCTTCAAGCTTACGACTTTGACATTGAATATGTCAAAGGGAAAAATAATGTCGTGGCCGATGCTCTCTCCAGAAGGCCTCATCTTAGCTCATTGTGTGAGCTTACTGCAGATTGGAGAGACATGTTGCTTGCTGATTATGCAAAAAATCAGTTTGCAACCAGCATTTTGGAAGGTACTTTCCATGATGAAAAGTACCAGGTGGTTGAGGGTTTGATTCAGTATAAGGGAAGAATCTTTCTGGTGGCTGATTCTAAGCTCAAGAAGAAGATTCTTTTGAATTTTCATGACATTCCAGTTGCTGGTCACCAAGGGTTTTTCAAGACCTATAGGCAGATCCGAGAAAGGTTTTCTTGGAAAGGTTTGAAGAGGGAGGTTCAACGTTACATTCAGGAATGTCCTGTTTGTCAAGCAAATAAAAATGAGCACACATTGCCAGCCGGTTTGCTGCAACCACTTCCAATTCCCAATCAAAAATGGGAAAGCATTTCAATGGATTTCATCACTGGGTTGCCCAAGGCTCAAGGGAAGGATTGCATTTACGTGGTAGTTGACAGATTAACCAAGTTTGCTCATTTCTTTGCCATTACCAGCACTTTTCCTGCAGCCCAAGTTGCAGATTTGTTTTTTCGAGAAGTGTTTAGGCTTCATGGGTTGCCAAAGAATATTGTAAGTGATAGGGACAGCAAGTTCCTAAGTACTTTCTGGCAGGAAGTTTTCAGAATGAGTGGTACTGTGCTCACTCCAAGCACGAGTTATCACCCTCAAACTGATGGGCAAACAGAAGTGGTGAACAAGTGGTTGGAAGGCTACTTGAGAAATTATGTGTCCGAACAGCAGAAAGCTTGGGTTAAGTGGCTGCATATAGGCGAGTACTGCTACAACTCTACCTTCCATATGTCAATCAAAATGTCTCCTTTCTTGGCACTTTATGGATATGAAGCACCCAGCTTTGCAGATTTGGTGTTTGGTGACAGCAAAGCACCATTAGCCAAGGATTTGTTGCAGCATAGTCAGGACATAATGAGATCCTTGAAGGATAACTTGCAGATTGCACAAAATCAGCAAAAGTTGTATGCTGATCAGAAGCGTGTTGAGCGTTCTTTTGAGGTTGGGGATATGGTCTATCTCCGTTTACAACCTTACAGACAGTCAACTCTCAAGAAGAGTGGAGCCGAGAAGCTCAAACCTCGCTTCTATGGGCCGTTTAGGGTCATCAGAAAGGTTGGGGCTGTTGCTTATGAGTTGGAGCTACCTTCAGATAGCAGAGTGCATAACGTCTTCCACGTGTCTCGCCTCAAGAAGGCACTTGGACACAATGTGGTTGCTTCTTCTCAGTTGCCACCGTTGGACGAAGAAGGACAGTTGGTTCTGGTTCCTGAGTTGATACTTGACTTCAGAGAACGTTCCTTGAGGAATCGGACTATTAGAGAATGTTTGGTAAAGTGGAAGAACCTGCCGATGGAGGATGCAACTTGGGAAAGTGATGAGATAATGCAGCATCCTAGTTTACAATTGCTTGAGGACAAGCAATCTTGGGGAGGGCGGACTGTAATGTCCCCTTTCAAGCCCGGACAGCCAGGACTGCTGGGGCCTTTCCTTGGAAACCCTGAGGTTGTTCGGTTAAAATTAGTTCTAATTTTGAGGAGGTCATTGTCTCTGGAGATGATAGTTTTAATGAAGGGATTCCCTTCTGGTTTTCTCAGAGGGCTTCTCAAGTAGCTGGTATGTTCGCCTCAAAGATTCGAGGATTCTTGAATTTACTATTTTTAGTAAATTCTACTTGGCAGCCTTGTCGATGATGTTCAAATTTCTATTGACTTCCTGTTCGGTCGGATGTTTGACTCTGGCCGCTTCACATCTCGAGGGATAAGCTAAGTTATTTCATTAAAAGGCACATTTAAATATTATATTTTAATGTTGACCTTGGGCCTAGACTTAATAACTTAATGTTGTGTTTAAAAGGTGGGTCCTTGAGGGTGGCGCCCTCATTGAGAAATGATTTAATATTTCCTAAGTCAAAATAAAAGTTGAGTGGCGCTTATTTCAAAAAAGATGATATTTAATTAAAATATCAATTCTTAATGCCTTGAAGAGAAAGTACGCCTTCTTGAGGAGATGAAGGTTTTGACCTAAAAGAAGATTTCTAGGGTTTCGTGAAGTCAAGCGAAATTATAAAAAGGGAGTCTTGTGCATCATTTGGATCATCTTGGAAAATACACCGTTATGCTGCCGGATTGAATCTGGATCACTTCGAGGGATGAAGACCTCCTAACCATTGGGCATCTCTTCTCGTTTGTAAGACAACGACTAGTGATGATTCTTAGTTTAGTTGTGATCTTTCATTATTGTGAGTTGTAATCTGCATATTGCATATTAGATTTCTGTTTTGCATATTAGCCATGTCATAGAATTGCTCGTTTGCTACAGCAGATTTGCATTTTTACTTGTAACTCAAAAAAGACCAAAAAATAGATTGTGGGTATTGTTCCATTCTATTCTCCTAGGCTAGGCGCCATTGTTTGTAAGTCTGCAGATTTTTTGAAGGAGTATCTGAATTTTAGAGCAAGGTCGACCCTATCAGCTGGGCCGTACCATTCACAGAATCTTGGGATTTGTGCATTTATTTTATGTGGCTTTTCAAGTCTGTCTTGTGCTTCTAGTTTGAGCGCCTCCTTGTTAAGGATGTTTTGTTTTCAGTATCTAGTCATTTGGATCCGTTTCTAGGGAGATCTGATCTATCTTATAAATCTGTGTTGCTGTTTTATGAAGAAAAAATACAGTACTGTTATAACAGCTTATAGGGATCTGCACTTTCGTTCTCGGATGGGCGTTGGGAACTCTTAACGTCTTCGCGGAGACATCATTGAAGATTGCACAAGTTGAAAGAGGTTGCATCTATTTCTATTCATAAAAGTTTAAGCTTTATTCTTGGCAATCCTTGAATGCTTTAATATTATTGCAATATTCTCAAAGGCTGATTTGTAACTGGTAGCAAGTAGTCATCTTTCAAATTGTATGCTGGCAGTAGTACTGTCGGTCCTTAGATTCTTGCTCAGTCAGATTGTAATGTTCTCTCTTTCAGCATTTTGATATTGTATGTAATCCATCTCCGCCCTATGGTCGCTACTATCCCATTCTGGGTTAGAAAGCACATCCTGGGTGTTGAGAGTTTTTAGCTTTCAGCATTTTCTTTCAAGCAGTAGTTCTGTATTTACTCCGTCATATGGTCGCCCCTCACTCCGCATCGGATTGGGTAGCACATACTTGACGTTGAGTTCCTTTCTGCAAATAGATTAGAAGACCCTCTGACCAATGCTCACCCTCAGCGGTGCCATTCTGGTTAGGGTTGCTTTCTTGCACGTTTCGGTTTATCTATCTAACCTTAACGGTGCATGCTTGTAATTTGTAATCTGAATCATTGAAAAACAAATTTTTGGCTCGGTATATTTCAAGCATGCACTGTGGGTTTCAATACTTAAATTCCCGAAAATGGGACCCCAAATAGTCAACATAAATCATTAGGAGGATATGTGATATTAACTTCTAAATCCATGTATTGTATTATGGATTTTTGTTTTGCTTTATTATAATCTGATACCATGTTTATTCAGGCTCAAACTCTTGGAAATTAAAATATAGAATTTGTATCATTTTCTCTACCTTGGTGGAAACTAAGGCAGCTTTGAGCAGGCGATTTTTTGAATTATTTGCTCACCATGACCAACATTTGGTGGTTGTAAGTCTCTCCTAGGGGTGAGATTCTATAGTGTCAATTTCGTTCATTTGTGCTTCTCTCTGTTTCTCCTTTCCTTTCGTTCTTTTCACTAATGCTTTTGTTTGTGTGCCACTATTCTCTCTTTCAATAGCGTAGTCTATAGCTGTTTTTAGAATTTTTGGTCTGTGCGCTGAGGAGCTACTTATTAATTCACTATTTGAAGCTATCATTTTCCCTTTTCTCACTATGATATCTGCTTGTAGTTGCTGAACTTCTTGAACTGTAAAGTCTTATAAAAAATGTGCTGCTAACTCTTTATAGCCACAATTGAATTTAAATTCTCAGAGTTCAAATAAGAAGTTGGTTCAACCGAATTTGAATACTTGACTCCTATACCATACTAGTGAAGTTCTTAGCTGACTATAGAAAATGTATGTGAAACAATTGTGATATGTGTAATAACAATATATTAACCTTTCAACCAAATTTTGACTATAAATTCACTTCCTTTTGAGTTAGGACTTTGAAGTAGGCCGAGATTTATCAAATGTAATGAGCCTAACCAATTTTTTCCGATTTTTCAATTAACAACTCAATACAACAAGCACCCGTTAAGGTTAGCTCAATCCAAACCGACTGCTGGAAAGTAACTCTATGCCAAGAATGTACACCAGGAACCCAATGTTGGGCAAGGTGTGAGCATATGGCGTTGAGGATCGTCAGTAGCAACCGAAAGATTACAATGCTGGAAAGTAACCCAATGACAAGAATGTGCACTCAAGACCCGAGGTGGGTGAGGTGCTATCATATGGCGATGGGGATCATTAGTGCTTAAAGAAGTACAATGCTGAAGTGAAAGCTCAGCCACTTATTCAGCGGAAGCGAAAGAGGAACTGAAAAGAAAGAAGGCTCGACCACTCATTCAGCGGGAGCTATTACAATGAAATTAACAATTGTTTGTTCCCCTTCTTGGCGGTAAACCATCCAAGAGCTTAAGTGTGTTGGTTCATTCTCCTTCTCTGGCGATAAACCGTCCAAAGATTGTTAATGTTTGTTGCTTAAAGAAAACTAAGTAATTGCAAAATTAAATTACTGAAATAGTACTACTATTTGCAGCCTTACAATGCAACAATTTGCAGATTACAAAATATTATAACTATCAAATGAATGCAACAACTGTATGATTGATTTTACAACATCCAAGACCCAACAACACTGGAAATACAACCCAAAATCTGAACTTCTACAATCTGTTATGACAGACCTGCAACTGAAAATGCACAAACCAGCAACACTAAGACCCACTAAAATTCTTGTAACCATAGTTTGTAGACTCGGTTGGACTCGGCGGACTCGGGAGTTCGTTGCCCAGCTGAGTCGACTCACCACGGACTCGGGAGTTGAGTCCAGGAGAGTCCCGACCCAGGACTCTCCTGCGCGGCTGGGAGTGAAAAATCAATAAAAACCCATGTTTTTTATAAGTTTTTGTTTCATTTCAACACTCAAGGTTGCCAAATACAAGTTTGCAAATTAATTTGGAGTTGATTGAAGCTAGGAGAACGAGCTAAAAAGATCAAAATAGAGCCAGGTAAGTGATCTAACAATTCTTTTTTTTTGTTTTCTTGCATTCAAAATCAAAAAAATCAAGAAAAATAAGGGGAAATGTTGCCAATTTTTTTTCTATTTTCCTTAATAGCCTAATTCCTACTATTTCTAGCTTGGTTTTGCATTCTTTTTTTTTGCAATTGTTTGAAACTTTGAATCACATTTATTTGCTGATTTTTTAGCAAACCCTAGCTGATTTTTTTTTTTTCCATGTTGAACTTACAACAATGTCGTCTTCAAATCCAAAGGGAATGAAAAAAGACCCTGCATGGAAGTATGGAATTCCAGGAAATAAAAAAGGTGAAGTGACATGTAATGAATGCCATAAATGGATGACAGGAGGAATAAACAGATTAAAATACCACCTTGCTAGAATACCTGGGCAAAATGTGGAGGGATGCAAGAATACTACTCCTGAGATTATTAGAGAGATGAAGGCCCTTCTTGCTGAATATGAGCTAAAAAAAGATGAAAGACAAAAAACAAAGGATGCCCTAGTAGCAGCGATGAGTGGATCCCAATCCCATTCTACACCATCTATGCGCCATGGTGCTGCAAGTCCAAGCTTTCGTGCTCCACATTCATCTTTTGGTGAGAGTCCTGATGGTTCCTTTTCTACTGCTAGTGCTAGCCAAGGTCCTTCATCAGGACCAAATTATTTTATTCCACGTAATGTTCCGGGAGCACAACCTTCACTTGAAGGTACCGGTTGGAATAAGGAAAAGCATCATGAAGCTAGGATGGCTGCTGCAAACTTTTGGTACTACAATAATCTATCTTTCAATGTTGCAAACAACCCATATTGAGAAGGTTTGGTGAATGCCCTTACAGTTGCAGGAAAGGGGTTTAAGACCCCATCATCTAGAGATTTGAGTGGGCCAGTGCTAGAGGAAGTTGTAAAGAATACACAGCTTTTGGTTGATGAGCAAAAGAAATTTTGGTGAAGAAAAGGTTGCAGCATTTTATCTGATGGGTGGACAGATGGACGAAATAGAACTCTCCTTAACTTTTTAGTGGCCTCTAATGGTGGATTGGTGTTCCTAAAATCAATGGATGCCTCCCATGAAGTCAAAAATGCTGAGACTTTATGCAATCTATTAGATGGAGTGGTCCAGGAGGTTGGAGTTGATAATGTTGTCCAAATCATCACGGACAACGCAACTGCATATGTAGCTACAGGTAGACTACTTATGGAGAGGTATCCCACAATTGCATGGTCTCTGTGTGCTGCACATTGCTTGGACCTATTACTAGAGGACATTGGGAAGATTTCGTGGGTCAAAAGAGTGGTTGAAGATGGAAAAAGTGTTACAAAATTTATCTACAACCATACTTGGGTGCTTTCTTTGATGAGGAAATTCACAAATGGCAAGGACCTTGTGCGACTTGGAGTGACACGATTTGCTAGCCACTTCCTCACATTGCAAAGCATTCTTGCTGCCATTGGTCATCTCAAGCAAATGTTTGTGTCCGATGCTTGGAAGGAGTCCTCATTTTCCAATAAACCTAAAGGGGAGAGGATTGTTGCCATAGTTTTTGATGAGACATTCATCAAAAGTGGAGAGGAGTTGATGGGGGTAAGTAGCAATCACACAAAAAAAAATTATACATGATAATCTATTTGCTGTTTTTATTTTTTGAGGGGTTAATTTTGTTATAATTTAACATTTGTTTTCATGTTTTTAGGTGATAGAACCTTTGGTAAGGGTTCTTCGTATGGTGGATAGAGATGGCATGCCAATGGGTTTCATCTATGAGGCCATGGATAGGGCCAAAGAGGCCATATCATGTTACTATGGCGGCAACCAAAGGAAATATGAAATCATATGGCGCATCATTGATCGGAGATGGACACACCAACTCCGCCAGTCGATTCATGTTTTTGCCTACTTCTTGAATCCGAAGTTCTACTTCTCGGACACATTTAAGGCAGATGAGGAGGTCATGGAAGGTCTTGTCACATGCATTGATAGAATGGTGCCTGATCGTGAGCTGAGAGATAAGGTGCTTGATGAGTTGGAGGTGAGATTTGTTACATCTTATTTATGAATTTGCAATGTTGAGCCTTGACTATCTATGAATTTTCTATATTTGATTTACTTTTTATTTTATCTATTGAAGGTCTACAAGGGTGCAGAGGGGAGACTCTTTTCCTCCCAACAAGAAATTGAAAGGAGAGGAAAACAACTAGGTAAAAAATGAAATTAGAAACTTGATTCTTACATATAGATTTTTTACTTTATTCTTATTTCTTAATACTTATATTTTTAAACATGTTTTTGTAGATCTATGGTGGGAGAACTATGGTTCTAGCACACCAAATCTTCAAAAGCTAGCCATACGTGTCTTGTCACAGCCATGTAGTGCTTCTGGGTGTGAACGCAATTGGAGTTTATTTGAGAACATTCACACAAAGAAGAGAAACAGGTTGACTCAGCAACGCATAAATGATTTAGATTTTGTTCGGTACAACCTTCGCCTTTGAATTAGAAAGGTGGAGGGTGTTTCACACGAGTTCATCGACTTGGATGACATTGATCCATATGGTGAATGGACTAATGATGAACAAAATGATGAGGCTGATGTCTTTCTTATTGATGAAGATCTTGTTGAATTAGAGAGAGCAGAAGAAGAAGAAGAAGAAGAAGCAACAAGATTGGATGCCATGGAGGACGACGAAGACACATTTGAATATCATGTTTCCCCTACTCGATCTCCTAGTCCTTGTTCGGATACTATAGCACGGGCACCTTCTAGTTCTAGGCCTCCAAAATTGAGTACCATTGGGAGGGGAAAGAGGAAGATATAGATTACATGTGGTTGTTAATGTTTTTGTCATTTTGACATGATTATATGTAAACATTTATAAACTTATGATGCTGTTATACATTGAAACTATGAGTATTTGATGACTATGAATGATGAAATTTCAATTATTGAGTGTTTGATGATCATAACATGTTTAATCTTTGAATTATGAGTGTTTGATAATCAAATTAGGTTCTTATGTTCTCTAAATGCATTAATTTGTTCTTGTTTTTTTGTAAAACTATGGTTTTTTTTTTGCCGAGTCCTTGCCGAGTCTTTTCCCGAGTCTGTGTCGAGTCCCGAGTTCGAGTCATATTTTTGGGCTGCCGAGTCTGCGGCGAGTCTGAGTTTGCAAACTATGCTTGTAACTCACTCCAAACTCACTCAAATGATATGAGACCAAGTGCAATGAACTCCTAGGAAGATGGCGACCAAGTTATGACCAAGAAATGGCTACAACAACTACTCAATGAGTTTTCTAAACATTTTCCAGGCAAGATGAAGTGGTACGACCTCAAGAGGGGCAACTTTTGCAAGATAAAATCCAAATCTGCATAATAAAATCTGAAACTCTCCAAAAAGGGGCACCCAAGGATGATAATGACATATGCAAACTACCCAGAACAATATAAAATTTATTCTAAGACTTATGAGCAAAAACTACTTTCAGCTATATTAGACCAGCAAACTCATAAATACTCAAAAAACTCCATAAAACTCCATCTCAAGTGCTCAATCTGCTCTCAAGAGTCAAGAACAGCCTTAATCTTAACTAGTTGCTACCTTTCTAGCAAGAAGCTAAGCCAAGTTAGGAGGTATGCATTCCTCGAAGCAACTCACTCACCATTTCGGCAGCATAATAGCATATTTTCTTCATGGACCCAAAACAATGAGCCCAACACACACACACACACACACACACACAGCCTTCTGTCTCCCAATTTCAAATTCCAATTCCCTCCAAGATGGATGCCTAATCCAAATTCACATTCACCTCACAATATCTCATTTGCATTTCAGTTTTCATTTCTCCAAATCGTCCCACATGAAGAAAATAATGTACTTTATCAAAATTGCTAATAAAGTGTCAAGTGGCGTCCAAATATAATAAAGTGAATGACTTAAATAAATTTAACTTATTTCCCCTTAAGGCGTCCACCAAGCCTTATCAAATGTCACTTTATTAAAATGTTATTTTCATCAAATATCAAACTTGCCAAAATAATCACCTCAAAAATTGGAGACCAACTGAAAATATTGCCTTGCCAGAAATAGCCATAATACCAAGTTGCTAAAACACTACCAAAAATAGCACCAAGGGTGTTGGAGATCAAACTGCTCAAACTGACCTGCCAGATATAGCCACTGAATTGAACTACAGAAACCTTCCTAAAAATATTACTGCTAAAAATAGAACTTACTAAAAATAGCATATTGCTAAAAATAGTAAGTTGTTCCAAACTTATTTTGAGTAGAAACCGAGTAGCCGTCGTAACTTACTAAAAATAGCAAGTTGATAAAAGTCCATTGTTCTTGATGCATGTCACTTCACCATGAAGCACTCTAAAAACCTAGAAGGAATCCATAATCCAAACTAGAAAACTCCAACATGCAAGCCTCCAAAAGCAGCCGTGAATGCAAGTCAATATCCTGTCATGCATGCTACCTCATCACGAAGCTCTCCAAAAACCCAGAAAGCTTCACTAGACATGCGTTAGAAACTCTCGCATGCAAGACCTCAAAACCTCCTCAAAAGTGGAAACCCTAATTTTAGCTTTTGACCAGCCTATGGGCTTCCAGAAATAGGCTATCAGACACAAAAGAGCGTATGGCTAAATGGGGACATTACATTCCGCCCTTCCCAAAATTGCTTGTCCTCAAGCAATGCCACCACAACTCCAGAGAAACTCAAACTGATCCATGCCAAATCAAGTACAATCCTGGGGTCCCATGTCCATCTCTGCAAAGACCCACCATGTTGATGTTGTGTTGTACCCAAACCAAATTTTTTGCTTCACTAAGGCATTTTGCTTAAAATAGTCTTAACCTTGTCAAAGTGATGTCAGAAGGTGATTTTTGGGCTTTTTGAATATGGAGCTTATGTCAGTTTCATGTCAGTCTAATACTAAAGAGTTTTGAGAAAAGTGAAAATCTGAAGGAAAATCATCAAATTTTTCGTACTTTGGAGAGGGGAGCGCCTTTTCAAAAAGGTGCCCTATCTTTTAGGGGTCCAAATCCTGTTTTTAGGGTTTGTTACCTTCAACAAACATTTGTCCGGCATCGTGTCAGCTTCGCAACGAGCTATCAAGCCTGTCAAACGAACGTGTTTAGCTCAAGTTACGGGAAATACAATGGAAAATGAGAAGAACAAAAAAAATGACCGACACTGGAGGGAAAAGAGAAGCTTTTGAGAAAGGCACCTGTCTCTTTGAGGGGTCAAATGAAGGTTTTTGATCAAATGTTGCCTAGGATGTTTGTCTCACATCTGCTCAGGCTTCACAATGCATCCGTTAGTGGGTGAATCTGAGTTGTTGAATTGCCTGAGCTAGAGGTCAAACGCAAGGTTAAATCTTGGTCAAAATATTAAGGAAAAAGTAAAAAGAGCACATTTTCAAAAAGGCGCTTGAGCTTTTGGAGCCTTTAATGCCTTCTTTTTGGTGATCTCAGGTTTTCATCCCGTCCATGTTGCTTTCATCTCTCCGTTGCTTGTCTTCGTTAGGTCAGAAGTTGATTTGGTAGCTTGCACTCGGGGGTTTGGTGATATTTTGGCCAGTTGAGAAAATGGCCATCTTTGGAGTAAAAGGAGCACCTTTTCAAAAAGGCGCCCTTGTTTTTCAACCCTCAGATGATGGAATTTGAAGAAATGTTGTCTTGGAACTGTTGTGTGGAATGAAGTTAGCTTCGCAATGATCTAGTTATTCAATCCTGAAACTTTGTTAGACAAAAGTTATGGAGGATTTAGATTTCCCTTCGTACGAGATGAAGATGGAGAAAATTTGGCTGTTTGAGAAAAAGCGCAGCTCTTGCAAAGGGTGCTTGGATTTTTGAGCCCTCAGATCTTAGTTTTATGGTCTATAGTCTCAAGGAGTCTTTTGATCAGTTTTTGTCCTGCTCTGCAATGCAACTGTCAGCCAGTCAATCGGTGAGGTCAGTCAGCTAGTCTCAGGGATTGAATAGAGGCCTTGGAGAAGGTTCAAAATCCAGTTTTCATTAAAAATGGTTTAAGTTTGGGGAAAAACGCCAAAAGTTGAAGGTTGTTTTTTCAAACTTAAAATCACATGTGCACCTAAAAGAGGAATTTTAAATATTATTTGAATATTTGAATTTTGACTTCCAGTTGAAGAGAACGATTTCTGGGTTGTCATCTTCAGTTAACATCTTTGTATGTCAAGTGCTTTTTCAGTTTTGCATGTTGAGTTAACTAGCTTTGCATGTTGAGTTTACTGATTTGCATGTCCACTTAACTGAAGTGCATGTCAAAAATTAACTAAAGCTTGAATGCATGGCGCATATTTGGATTTTTGTGAAGTCTTAAAGATGGCGACTTATAGTCTGCAGAGCATGGCGCCCTGTTTAGGGTATTTTAGTCTTCAATTAACTATTTTAAGAGCCAATCATAGGCTAGGCGTGGATTTTTGAGGTCCAATCACAAGCCAAGCGCCATTTTTAGGTTTGCATGCATTTATCATAATTTTGGTGATGAAAGTCTATTTACTCATACTTAGGCGTCCATTATTCTTCATCCCAAGTTAAGAGAAATATGTTTTTCTTGAGCAAACAATGATTTGAAGGTGCTACAGGTGTCAGATTTCAGTGTTCTTCATAGCAACGGATTCAGTTTGTTCAGAAGAAGAATATTCTAGACTTTGTTTTCAGTTTACATGTAGGTTACATCAAATTCAAGTCAGAGATAGGCGAATTCTACAAAAGTAGAACAAATAAAACCTTCTTTCTTTTGTCTTATTTCTTCTATTTCTCATTCTATGCATGTCAAAGAAAATCAACATATTTTCAGAGTTTGATCATCTGGGTTCGCATACTTCAGCATCAACAGCAAAACCCATGTCTTGATTTTTTCCGAGAAAATTGCCCCGTAGCTTTATTTTGAAGCTTTGTGCTTTTTTTTCCGAGAATTTCTTTGCATGTGGGTTTGAAACTCAATTTTTCGAATTTTTATTGATCTGGGTTGTCTTAGAATTTGATTCTGCACAAAACCCACATTTCAGAAAAATTCCGAATTTTTTTCCCGCCATAAGCTATTTTTAGCCTTGTCTAGAGATTTTTCGGCCTTTTCGAAAAGTTGTCCAAATATATTCAACTTCACAGTCAAAAGTCCTCATTTTCAAAATGCAGTTCAATCTCATAGATTATAAAACCAAATAAGTCCTTATACATGATTTTGTTAAAACTTTAGACACAGACTTTGGTCATGTCTATCCGGTGGTTAACTTGAGCAGTTTGGAGGGCGTTAGCAGCAATATATTGAAGAATCTTGAACGTTCTAGGTTGTTGGCAGCAACATCTATTCCCGTCACCACTTTCGATCTCGAGTTTGTTCTTGCTTGCATCAAGCATTACGACTCGTCTTCATGGCAAATCAGATCAGTCGATGGGAGAGTCATCTGCAGTCTTAAGCCAAAGGATGTAGAGAAATGCATTGCTATTCCTTCTCGTTTAGATAATTTCACTGTGGTTATTGAGGCTTGTGAGAAGATATGGAATGGAGATCAAGAACGTTCACAGAGAAAGGTTGCTCAGAGATGGTTGAAGGTTGAAAAGACTAACAGGCCTAAAAAGGTTGGTCGTGGTGAATTCAAAGACGAGGTTGCTGTTTTGATAACTCAATCGAGTTACAGGTCAAGAAGATGTTAGTACTTTTTGACCATGGATGTTTTACATCATTTCCAGGATCCTTGATTGCACAAAACATTTTGACTGGACCATGTTGATCAACGATTGCCTATATCAACAGATTACTGGATTTCTCAAGTTTCATAAGTTTCACATGGTGTCTTACTTGGTCTACTTAGTTGCATCTCAAGGCAACTATAGACACCTAAAAACTAATGGGACTCTTGGTGTTCAACATGTTCATGAGTACTACTCTCAGTTGGAATTTTCTAAACCTGAATAGGATTTCCGAGCAGTGAATGATCACTTTTCCATAAAGACAGTTAGAGATCTTGACAATGAAATGCACATCTAGATTTCTGCAGAGGCAAAATCAGCGATGGAGACTTGGGCTGGTTGGTTTATCCAATTCCCTACTTTTACATACATTTGGGTTTATGGATACGTTGGAGAGCCTCTAATGTTGCCAAGGTACCCTTCAGACAAGATCATTTTCATGGAATTTCTTAGAAAGGTTCAACATGTCCACTCCTTTCTTCGCAGTTGTCATAAGTCTGCAGTTTCCTTTCCGTTTGGATTGGGTATTTTCACATGCAAAACTGCAGCAGATGCCAGGTATATGTCAATTGAGATGGAGAAATTCAAACTCAAGTCTCATACTAAGAGGCGTTCCTATGATCCTTTGGGTCATTATGCAGCTAGGTTGGAGCGAGGGATTGCACATAAGCCAACACTTGAAGACTTCTGGGCTAATTGCGAGGATGAATTTGAGGTTCGTCGTCGTCACTATTGTAGACTCACTATTACTCAGCTCTCTGATTACCTATTAGAGGATGTTGACGGTCTATCAGATGATGATGGAGAGGTTCTTCTCAATTCATATGTCAAGGATCAAATTGTTCGGTAGCCCCTTTGCTCCCCAGATTGGTATGCTAAGGAAAATACTTCTATTGAAGACGTGTCTAGATCAGTTATCAAGACCAGCAAGCAGTTCTTGGAGAGTAAACGAAGGCGAAAGTTAGTTCCTGTTACAAAGCTGCCAGTGGGTTTTTCTTCATTGCCTTCTACTTCGAGGTCGAGGCCTCGGGTCAAGGCTATCGCGACGCCACCTGAAGGGGTTAGGCTTAGTGGAAACACGAGAGGGAGGACTACTGGTAAAAGGAAGCAAAAGCAAGTAGAGAATGCGCCTGAGATCCTAGTGGAGACAGTCATTCAGGTTGAGCCACGTATTTCGACTCCTAGTTCACCATGTGTGCATATTATTGATATAGATTCAGAGCCTGAGATACCAGTTCGAGTAGAATCAGAGACAACTGACCCACCACAGGTTGATACATCAGGAACACTCTCTCTTCGAATTGATAATATTGTTCAGTCTTGTTGGCCCGAGAGAACTTTGGGGAGACAGAGGCGAGAACCTTCATATAACCTTGATTTATTTGAGTTTGGTGAACCTTATCAGAAGAGGTCGAACAAGAAAATCAAGAAGCAGATGCATATCGAGAAGACTCTAGAGTCGGAGATTGTTATAGAGGTTGCTACTCCTCCAGAGGGTAAGAGCCTAAATGAGGTTGAAGTTGGTGATTTTACTTTCACCAAGGCAAATCTTGGTAGGACCACTCGAGAGACAGATGTGAGCCTTCTTAAGATTGTCACCAATAATCTTGAAGAACGCATCATGAAGGACGAAGAAGATAAAGCGCTGCTTAAAGCTGAGAACAGTCAACTTCGACAGTACATCTCTAATCTTGTTCATGGAAATCCAAGTAGAGCGCCTGTTCTTTCACAGAGTACACTTGTAGAACAACGAAAGTTGGATCAGTTAGTCAATCATGGCATACTTTTGGACAACTGGATTGAAAGCTTCATTGTTACAAGTCGGCATCTTCTTATGGATTTATATCAGTTGAGGAGTGATGCACATAAACTTCGTCAAGGCATTCAGCTGCTTGAGATTTCAGTTGCAGAGAGTATAGCCAAGGATCAAATTCTTATATCTTAGTTGTCTGTTGCATATGATGCTTTGGAGATTGATGAAGATAGAGAGAAGGTTTTCACTTGGAAAGAGCAACACCTTTTCAAAATGGAGATATGTGAAAAGATCTCTACCAAGTTATTTTCACTAAAAGATAACGTTGTCGGAGCTCTTGCACTCGCTTTGTTGTTCAGATCCTGTGTCATTACCTTCTTGAAGATGGCATGTATATTGGACTGAATGTAGTGTAAGCTGAGTTTGAAAAGCTGATTCATGATAATCTTGAAGGAGATCCTGTGGCGTCTAAACTGGAGAACATTTCAGTGATTTCAGCTAGTTTCAAGAAGGAGGCTTAGGATGTCAGAGAATGCATGCATACGATCAAGGAGAGTGATAAGGAATTGAAGAAGCAGATTGTTGTTTCAGACAGCGTCAAAGTGCCAGAGGACAGAGTGATTGATGAATTCTTGGTCGAGGTGTTGGACTGAGATGACTTGGAGTGATCTGTGCCAGTTGGGACCTACAGTTAGTTTCGAGGTTAGAGTCAAGAGCAGTAGTTAACTAGACTTTCAGTCTTGAGTTCACTTGCTGATTTCATACATGCATATCTCTTTCTTGGAAATATCTTTGCAGGAGTTAGGATTAGGGTTTTCAATTAACTGAGGGTAGTGTTCTAGTTAACTTTGCTTTCAATAAGGACGTGCATGCTTGAACATTGTCCATTTAGATTAGATGTATCGGTTAACTAATGGTAACTTTCCAGTTAACTGTATAGTTTTCTTTGTTAGGGTTTAGTAATAAAATATTGCATGCATTGCAAGACTGTAGTTGACTCAAGGTGATTTTAGGGTTGCCTACACCTTTTGATGTCTATAAATAAGAGCTTTTGCTCATTTGTACATAACTTTTGTGTGATAGCATACATGCTGTGCCCACCTTGCCTGTAGTATTGCTATTTTGTATCTGTTCACGAACTTTTGCACGAGAGAGAAATATATGCTGTGCCTACCTTGCCTTCAATATTGCTCGTTCTGTATCTGTTCATGAGTATTTACTGTTATGATGAATTGTTATGCCACTTGGGTTTCATGCAATTATGATGGTGAATTCTTTCCTTAGTTAGATTGATCATGTTTTGTGTTCAATAAGCTTGTTCAGATTGAGCTATAGATGTGCCACCTTGCCTTCAAGTTGAGAATCTGTTCTTGTTTATCGTGTGATGTGTGTGAATAATAAACTTGTTTAGATTGAGCTGATAGATGTGCCACTTTGCCTTCAAGTTGAGAATCTGTTCTTGTTTATCGTCAAATAATCATTCCTGCTCCATTTCCTCATGCTCTGTTTTCTTGAGGAAACTGGATAGATTTAAAGTAGTTAGCTTAGTTGTAGTTAATGATCTGCGCAACCAGAAAATACTTAGCTGCAACGTATAGAGTTTTCATGAAAGCCTTGTACCTCTTACAGCTGAGACAAAAAGATAGGATATAGTTTAGTTTATTTCCCTTTTCAAGCACTTTTTTGTGGCACAACGAGGGAGCTTCCCCTCCTAATTTGAAGAGCACTCATTGCGTAGTGTGCATAGCTGTCTGTACCAACTTATACTCCAGAGGTGTTAGTTGTTACGCCAACATGCTGCACCACTCTGATCCCATTAGTGAAAACATCATGCCAAAACTGTACTAACCTCCCTTGTAACTCCAAAATGTTACCATCAATGAAACTGAAGCTGAAAACTCTGGAAGGACTGAAATCAACATCTTGCAGCATCTCATGCCCAAAAGACTCTGAGTCATCAATATCAACCATACCACTGTCAATCATAATCTCGGGCAATGGGAAAGTTAGTCTACTCAACTCAATACTGTAATCCTCAGTATATCTCCATAAGGTATCTAACAAAGCCACGACTGCAAATGTGACCTCTCCAAATCTTCTTGCAAGAGGAAAGCAATCCTTTGCAAGAGCTCATCAAACTCAAACTCATGACTCCACATGAATCTACTAAGGCTCAACTAAATTATCTTGATACAAACATGAAGATTGTAGAAATTTCTCACAACTCCAACCCCATGAGTCTCAGAATGATGAATCAAAGCATGTGGTAGTTCGCTGTCCTGAACCAACACTGAGAGTAAACTATCAAAGTTTACATCACAAACCTCCATAAGATGAACTCTGAGAGTAGGATAGGTTTGAAGAAACAAATAATTACTGTTGTTCAAAGCTGGGATCCGTGAATTACAATATGATTTTAGCGCTCTACACAAGGAAAAAAGCAACACCAATGGAATTCCCAAGTGTGAGCATGTGAGATGAGCATTGAGTTGCAAGATAACGCCTCCAAAGTGGTTGGAAAACACACTAGAGGAACCTCCAACTGAAAACTACCACCTCTTTGAAAAGAAATGATGAACTGACTCTCCTGAATGAGAGTAACTCCCCATATAAGGTGGCTGGTTTGCCTCCAATCAGCAAGCTCAAGTCTCAAAATCTTCCCTTGTCTTAGCCAAGGATCACTCTCAAGAGCAACCACCCGTTCATCTCTCCAACCCATATTCAAAATCTTCCTCCAATCCATTTGTTGATGAACAAACGGAACCATCAAGTGGCTGGTAAAGAAGGGGACAACTTCAAAAAGTCTGAAAATTTGATCCTTATTCCTCCAAAAATTCTTCTTTCCACAAGCAATAAGCTCCATCAACCCATGTTGAGAATCCCAAGCACGGATACCCAACTGAAAATAATCTCCAACACTCTAGAAAGAAAACATAACACATCTCTGAGTGCTGGTCAAAATCAAGTGCATACTTGTGACATTGGTGTTCCCTCTGATGAACCTTTGAAACCAATCCATGAAAGCTTCAACAACGGTGGAGCATGAAACATAAGATGACTTCAAATTCAACTCCCAAAATAGACTAGCATCACTCAACCCGAGGAATGGATTGACAAGGGTGTTTCTGGTCCATCTTCCCTAGTGAAGACTACATCCTCAATCCCTCTTAAGCATTCTTGATCAAACGTTCTTCTTGGAAGATTACCAATTGCAAGGAGCGAATATCTCTCATGTTTGGCTTGCAAATCTTCAATAAGCTGAAAATCACGTTCCATATTGTGTTGGGAAACTTCATCAGGATCCCATTTCGTACTATTATCAATCGATGCTTCATCTTCCATCACAAAAAGAGGATTATCATAAGCTTCCTCAACACCCACTTCAAAGAGAGGATTGTTAAAAACTTGAAAGTCAGTCCTTTCATCTTGCTGCTCCAAATCTGCACATGTAACTTCTGATTTTCTTGAGACTCTTTCAAGATCAAACTCCTCTTGAAGACTATCGAACTTTCCAATCATTTGCTTGATATCTTCAGCTCTTTGTGCACTCTCTTGTTCTTTGGAAAGTTTGAAATCAGCAAATTGATCTACTACCTCCATTAATGCCATTTGAGTTTCTTCTAACATAGCCTTTGTTGATTCAAGCTCATGAGTAAGCTCATCAACCTTTCTCTTTTTTCCTTGGAAAGCATTGAAGGTCTTTTTTGCAAATTCAATGGCATGATCCCGATCTTCAATCAAGTGTAGGTAATCTGATTTCAATGTCTCCAAAGAATCTTTGATTAGTTGCAAATTAGGAAAAAACAACTTCATTCCTAACCCCTATTCGTCTCTCTTCAAACTGAGCCTCCCAAATAAGTTCTTCAATCAAACTATATGTGCGATCAAATCTAGATAGAGCTCGCAGTTCATGTTCAAAGGACACATTGAATTGACCTTCCCATTCATAACAATGCAAAGATGGTGAATTACTGATAGGTTGCAATTGAAAATCAGAACTTTGTTTCTTGTCTTTGCTGCCCTCATAGCTGCTCCAACATTCTTTTCTTTCACCACCAACTTGCTGAGAATGCTCACTACTATGAAGAGGATCATACTCTACAACTTCTTTGATCCTTTGTTTGCAATCAGCTTCTTGAATGGGTAAATCAGACTTGTGTTCAAAAACCTCTTTAAACCTTTCTTCTTCAAGAGCCAAAAGCTCTTCATCAGGATTAAAGGGAAACTTATCTCACATAGGTTCTTTGTTGTATCTTGAAGCCAACACACCCAGTTCCCAAATGCTAACGGGTTGATTGAGATGGTGAACAGGAAAGTGCTTATCATGCTCCTCTTGAAGTGTTGACTCTTTGAATGAATCACTCCACTTTTCACTTAAATTGATATCTTCATTAGTAGCTTCCTCCAAGAGCTTAGTTTGATGATCAAACCCAATACCACCTATGTCACCGTCATTGTACTGGAAATAAGAGTCATCAAGGCTGGCTGCTTTGATTACTTTATCACTTTTATCTTCAACAAACTCATTATGAATAGGTATGTTGCTGATTTCTTCATGTGGAACTTCTTGGGAAGTTGGGACAGCAACAAGAGGGAAATCCTTCATCATCAAATCTTCAACATGACCATGCATGAACTCATTGGATTCGTCTCCAAGACTACTAATATTTCCTTCATCTTGCCCTTCTTCAATGAACTCATCCCACACAACAGTTCTACCAACATCTTCTGTGAAGCCCTTAGCTTCAATACCTTCATGGGATGAATCCAAATTAGGATTCAAGACTACTGCTATGTTCTGATCTCCATCACTTGCTATCACATGCAAGTCTAGGGGAGTATTATGGGGCTCTTCCCCACACTCTTCCACTTGCTCATTTGTGGGCTACAATCCACAAACATGCACTTCTTCTTCCTTCTTTGAACCTTCCACCATGGCATGTTCTGCTTCCACTTCAATTATTTTCTTATGTAGTTGATCATAGCCAACTTTCCAGGTTTCAGTATTTCCACACAATTCAAATAGGAGTCAAATGAAACATTGTTCCTAAACTCATCTGCTATGTTATGATATTCTTCACGGAGTATGGCAGTCTCATGTTCACATTGCCTCTTGTATTGCTTGGCATATCCAATGAAATCCCTTGTGGCAACACTAATTTTTCCTTCTTCAGATGCCATAGTCGAATTTGACTTCTCCCGGTTTCTGAACAAAAAATGCAACATCTTCAGAACTTCTGAAAGTTGAAACTGAACTCAGTTCTGATCATTGATGTAGAATCTGATTTCTCTGTCACTCATCTGTCAACTGAACAATATCTTTTCACAGGATGGTAGGACCTTGGCTCTGATACCACTGTAATGAGCCTAACCAATTTTTTCCGATTTTCAATGAACAGCTCAATACAACAAGCACCCGTTAAGGTTAGCTCAATCCAAACCAACTGTTGGAAAGTAACTCTACGCCAATAATGTACACCAGGATCCCAATGTTGGGCAAGGTGTGAGCATATGGCGCCGAGGATCGTTAGTAGCAACTGAAAGATTACAATGTTGGAAAGTAACTCAATGCCAAGAATGTGCACTCAAGACCCGAGGTGGGTGAGGTGCTATCATATGGCGATGGAGATCATTAGTGCTTAAAGAAGTATAATGCTGAAATGAAAGCTCAACCACTTATTTAGCGGGAGTGAAAGACGAACTGAAAAGAAAGAAGGCTCGACCACTTATTTAGCGAGAGCTATTACAATGAAATTAACAATTGTTTGTTCCCCTTCTTGGCGGTAAACCATCCAAGAGCTTAAATGTGTTGGTTCATTCTCCTTCTCTGGCGGTAAACCATCCAAAGATTGTTAATGTTTGCTGCTTAAAGAAAACTAAGAATTGCAGAATTAAATGACTGAAATAGTACTACTATTTGCAGCCTTACAATGCAACAATCTGCAGATTACAAAATATTACAACTATCAAATGAATGCAACAACTGTATGATTGATTTTCCAACATCCAAGACCCAACAACACTGAAAATACAACCCAAAATATGAACTTCTACAATATGATATGACAGACCTGCAACTGAAAATGCACAAACCAACAACACTGAGACCCACTAAAATGCTTGTAACTCACTCCAAATTCACTCAAATGACATGAGATCAAGTGCAATGAACTCCTAGGAAGATGGCGACCAAGTTATGACCAAGAAATGGCTGCAAAAACTACTCAATGAATTTTCTAAATATTTGTTAGGCAAGATGAAGTGGTACGGCCTCAAGAGGGGCGACTTCTGCAAGATAAAATCCAAATCTGCATAATAGAATCTGAAATTGTCCAAAAAGGGGTACCCAAGGATGACAATGACATATGTAAACTACCCAGAACAATATAAAATTTATTCTAAGACTTATGAGCAAAAACTACTTTTAGCTATACTAGACCAACAAACTTAGAAATACTCAAAAACTCCATAAAACTCCATCTCAAGTGCTCAATCTGCTCTCAAGAGTCAAGAACAACCTTACTCTTAACTAGTTGCTATCTTTCAAGCAAAAAACTAAGCCAAGCTAGGAGGTATGCATTCCTCGAAGCAACTCACTCACCATTTCGGCAGCATAACAGTATATTTTCTTCATGGACCTATTGTGACCTTTTTCACACATCGCCCCATTGCAAATGGGGACCCCCTGTTTTCGCTTTTTGCCTCGATGTTGCAACTGCTTATTACTTGTCTTTTTACAATGAGGTCATCATTTTGAGGGTTCCAAGCCAGTCTTTTGCAAGTCATTCGAGCCAAGTCAAGAATTCATGCTTGAATCAGTGCGTAGACGTCATGGAAGCGCTCAAAAGGCCCAAGAAACGAAGATCGACTGTGAATTCGGCCAATTCTGAGACTTCCTACTTTTTAGGAAAAGTTTGCTTTTTCGATTTTTCATTTTTGGCATTTTCGGACCAAACAAGGTTCCCTATTTTTTAGGGTCTGCTTTTTCTATTTTTGGAAAGGTCCCGAGTTCTGAAAACGCACTCAGAAGTTCAAAAAACTTGACAGAACTCTCAGAAAATCAAAGAGAAAATTTGAAAAATTATTGAAAAATCTGGAAAAAGGTCAAAAAGCATGAAAATCAGACCCCAAAAACATTGAAATCTGGAAAAATCAGGTCAAAACCAGTCAGATCTGAGGTTGAAATCATCAAAAATCAGCTCAAAAAAGATGAAGTTCTTGGAAAATCTGGTTAAGTCTGGAAAAGTCGCCATTTCCAAGAAGGAGAATGTCAAGGGAGAGAGGTATGAATGTCAAGAAGCTGGTGAAGTCCGCCCAGCACTAAGGAAGCACATCCTAGGATCCTCTAAAGTCCGCCCAGCAGCAAGAGGCAATGTCAAGGACCTTCCAAAGTCCGCCAAGGATGTCCAAAGAGGAAGGAAAGTCCGCCCAACACTCAAGATGCTTGTCCTAAGACCTTCCAAAGTCCGCCATGCACATGCCAAGGGGTTTGAAAGTCCGCCATTCACAAGAAAGGAGGTGCTAAAAGGTTCTGAAGTCCGCCCAGCAGCAAAGGTGCATATCCTAAGAAGCTTCAAAGTCCGCCTAGGCATGTAGAAGAAGGAAAAATCAAAATTTTTACTAAGTATTGATGCCTACCAAGGGGAATTTCGAAATTTAGCTAAGTGTGAAGGCCTAAAAAGGTGGAGAATCCTTTCCAAAGGGATAAAATGATGAGAACAAATGCTAAGAAGTCTTGAAGTTCGCCCTAGAAAAGAGGGACATCCAAAATACTTGTCCAAAAAACTTGTGAAGTCCGCCTAGGCACATGAGAAGGAAAAAAATAAAAAATTTCACTAAGTCTTGATGCCTACCAAGGAAAATTTCGAAAATTTTGCTAAGTATACGAGCCTAAAAAGGTGGAATCAAGATTTTGGCTAAGTATTGTGATATTTCCAAGAGGCAAAGTGTTAAGGCAAATGCTAATACCTTTAGAAGTCCGCCACATTCAGGAAAGATGATGCAAAGACCATCCAAAGTCCGCCCTAGAAAAGAGGGACGTCCAAGATGCTTGTCCAAGGTGCTAAAGAGATCCGCCTAGGCACATGAAGAGGAAAAGAAATTGATTTTTGTTAAGTGTTAGTGCCTAGTCCAAGGAAAATTTCGAATATTTGCCTAAGTATAGAGGCTAGAAGATGAAGAAAAAATGAAGATTTTGGCTAAGTATCCTGACACTTTCAAGAGGATAAGTGCCAAGTTTGAAAGGACACGTGCTAGAGAAGATTGGGATTTGGCAAAGAATAAAACGGAATGTGCCTAACACAAAGGTGGAAAAGAAATTAAACTTGCTTAAGTGTGGGTATCTGGAGAAAATGTTAAGAAATTGACAATTTTGGCCAGAGAGAGATGCACAAGGCAAGGAGAAAGGAAAGATCGTCCTTGGCCAAAAGGAATAAGAATTTGTCAAGCGTCAAAGAAATTCGCCTGATGAGGACATCCAAACAAGAATTTTGCCTAGAAAAATTCGACTGAGCAAGAGAAAATTTGACTTTGGCAGAACAAAATAGGCTCAGTGCAAAGGAAAATTTCGCCTATGGCAAAGAAAAACAGGGATCTGGCATAAAATTTGTTGACGGCTAGACGGAATGGGGAATAAAATTGGAAAATAAACTTTTGGCCAAAGAAAATGAAGAGATTGGATAAAAAAATAAATGACAAGAGTCTTGAAAGTTTGCAAGTCTCAAAGGGTTCGACTTCTAGAGAGAGAGTATGGCAAATCAGTGAGAATTTCGACTTCGGGAGATTAAAATGGAGAATTAAATATGAAATATGCCCGTGCCAAGATGAAAATTGCAAAGAGAGTATGGAATTCGCTTTGAAGTGATAAATTCGACACAAAATTCACCGTGACTTCAGGAGAGAGAATGTTAAAAAATTTAATTTCGGAGCTAGAATTCAGGAGAGAAAAAATCTGAATTTGTTTATTTTATTTCTTGCAGGTGGATGGCGACATGAGGCGAATCTTCAAAGAAGAAGCAATGGCGTGGAATGATGGCAAGTCTGCTTCAAGCCAAATGGAGTGAGGGAAAAAGGATGGGACAAGCATGAGAAAGTCCAACCTTGCCTAAGCATAGCATGTCCAAACCTTTGTAAGGCATGTTCAAGGCAAAATAAAGTCCGACTTGGATAAGAAAATGTCTTGAGCATCATGAAGTCTGACTTTGCTTGGAGAAGGTATGTCCAGACATCCATAAGATCCGCCAAGTACAATGGCAAACATGATGCAAAGTCCGACCTAGACCAAGAAAAGAAATGTCAAAGTGTTGAGAAGGTTCGCCAAGCATAAAGAAAAGATGGCGAAACCACTAGCAAATCCAACTTTGCTCAACTGAGAAATGGCACAAGCATGATAAAGTTCGACTTCTCCCTAGACATGTTTGTCCAAAGTGGCTTGAAGTTTGACTTAGGCCGAGAGAGAAAACGTCCAAGCTCATGTGAAGTCCACCCAAGGAGAGGATGAGAAAATTGGCTAAAACTCAAAAAATTGGCTAAGTATTGATACCTTGGGGAGAGGAATTCACTAAGTGTTGGACAGAAAACAGGAAGGATGAAGAGGAGTAAAAGGGAAATGAATAAAATCCTTGTCCAGAGATGGAATTTGTCCTACATAGCACCAGCCAAATTTAGAATTGAAGGCAAATCCACAGGCAAAGTTCGTTCGAGAATGGAGATGGCCAAAATCTTGGCTAAGTGTTGAGTGGTCCAAATGAAGATGTTACAAAATGAACCTGAATAGCAAAAATTTAGCTAAGTTTGGGAAATACTTCACAGAGGAAATTCCAATTTCCTCCATCATGGCGAAAGCATAGAGGCATTCTTCTCCAAATTCAAGACACTTGAAAGAATGTTTAGACATCTTGAAAGGATTTCATCTACAATCCCAAACCTATTGAAGCAATCCGGACAACTTCGTGAAGGGTTTCATCTCCTGAAGAATTAAAGACAAGCTTCCAATCAGAATCAGATGGTGACAAGGGAAGTGTTCCCAACATATCTCCATACTTAGACAATTCAGAGAGGAAATTCCAAGGAATAACATCAATCCAGTTCAAGCAGGAGGAATTTCAAAGCAACCAACTTCAAGTCCAGACACCTGCTCCAAGGGGAGACTTCCAGACCTCAAAGATTCTAGTACAGGCAAGAAGAAGAAATCAAAGTCTCAAAAGGAATCTAGGATCAGAGCTAGGAAGGAACAAGCACAACGGACAGAGTCATCGGCAGGGAAAATATTCTAAGGCAAGCACGTGGAAGAAAAACGAAGCAACCAAGGAAGACATCGAGCACGCTGAGGTGGCGCCTCGTCATCTTCCAACCAATCAAATTGTTCCAAATCAACATGCAACAACTTTCTATTTTATTGTTGGTTTATATTTAGCAAAAAGGACAAGTGTCCTCAAATGAAATTTTCTCATTGGTCGAAAGTGACAAACCCTAATTAGGGTTTTATTTTGTAATCTCGGCCGTTGATTTGAAATCAATCTTGGCCATTGAATTGTAATTGGGGAGCCTATAAATTAAACTCACCCCTCATTTGTAAAGTGTGTGGAGACAGAGTATGAAATTGTTGCATTGAGACTATTTCGAATAATAAAAGCTCTTGAGCATGATTTGCCTTGAATAACTTCTTATTATCAAATAGTAAGCGAGGTTGCATATCTTCTTCCGCCATAGATTAAAGTTAAAGTTAGATTAAGTAGAATTTGCTTTGAAAGTTGGTTAATTGAATGAAAGATTGATCGTATTGATTCAATGGTGAAGTGTAGCTCATACTTTCTTCGAATGGATGATTTGCATTCGATGCGTAAAGTTAGCCTGAGCTCTTAATTGTGGAAACTTAACTTCAGCCTCATTCGAGGTTTGAAAATTATTCTCACAACCCTTGAAGATTGCACCCATTTTGCGTATGTTGTCCTGCAGGAGGCGAAACAAAGTGTGGTTTATTTCCTTCACCGAGTCTTTATTGTCTCTTGAGTTCTTAGGCTTAGACTAGATTCTCCTAAACCCTATTCTTTTTGCCATTTTTTTTGAGATCCATTGAAAATCCTAATTGAGAGCCTTCAATGATAAATTCCCTGAGTCCTGAACTTGTGAAGATTTTCTTACGTAAGTCCCCTTGTTTATTACCAGCATATCACAACGACCATTGAGCTTATCCACACGTCGAGACCCGACTACAGAAACCTTGGAATCGCCATATGATCTTCTCGCAATCTTAGCATACGCAGTGATTTTTCAAGAGAGGATAGAGTGTCTTTGGACATTTTATTCTGAAGTGTTCGGTGGATGATAAAACGTACACCAACATGACCCAAAACAAAGAGCCCAACACATATATATAACCTTCTGTCTCCCAATTTCAAATTCCAATTCCCTCCAAGATGGACGCGTAATCCAAATTCACATTCACCTTACAATAATATCTCATTTGCATTTCATTTCTCATTCTTCCAAATCGTCCCACATCAAGAAAATAATATACTTTATCAAAATAACTAATAAAGTATAAAGTGGCATCCAAATATAATAAAGTGAATGACTTAAATAAATTTAACTTATTTCCCCTTAAGGCGTGTGCCAAGCATTATCAAATGTCACTTTATTAAAATGTTATTTTCATCAAATATCAAACTTGCCAAAATAATCACCTCAAAAGTTGGAGACCAACTGAAAATACTGCCCTGCCAGAAATAGCCATAATACCAAGTTGCTGAAACATTGCCAAAAATAGCACCAAGGGTGTTGGAGATCAAATTGCTCAAACTGACCTGCCAGATATAGCCACTGAACTTGAAATATGCCAACCAATTTTTTCCTTGATTTTCAATATCAATTACAATTGCAACACGCACCCATTAAGGTTAGCTCCAAAACGAAAACGATGCGAAAGGTAACTCTAACCAAGAATGCACTCTAAAACCACTGAAGGAAGAGGGGCGAGCAAATGGTCAGAGGATCCCTAGGATCTAAAAACCCAACAACTGAAAGTAAATGATAAGACTCAAAGCCAAGAATGTGCACACAAGATCCTTTTGAAGGCGAGGTGCTAACATATGGCAGAGTACTTATTACAAACTGAAATGCTAACATATGGCGGAGTACTTATTACAAACTGAAATGAACTTAGGCAGATAACCAGCCATGAGAATTTCCACGCTACCATTTGAACAGTGGGGGGAAAACATTTCAATGCAAAACTAGTTCATCCACTGCGGCGGGCATCCACTTCATAGTGGGGATTCTCCACTTTTCAGTGAGTACAATGAGAGATACAAAATTTATTCTCCACACTGGCGGTAAACCATCCAGGGGTTACATATATGAGAGATTAATCATAAGAATTTAAGAATTTGCAGCTAATTAAATGATTGGAACAGTACTATTGTTTACAGTCTTACAATGATAAACAACTGCAATTTTCAAGTGTTATTACAATCTTTACAAAGCACAATGAAATAGTAGATTTTCCCACTTGATATCCTCTCAATTAATGAAGCTTGAAACCAAAATCAGAAAACTGAAGCAAACTGATATAAAAATCAGCAATCTGGAAATGATTACCAACAAACTAAAAACACATAAAAACGATCACAACTCCTTCACAATACCTCCAAAAGATGAAATATAACTTGCAAAAGCTCTTGAGAAGGTTGGCGCCCAATTCATAATAACAAATTTGCATCAAAACTTATTAAATGCTTTCAGCTTGAATCCCAATGCATCTGCAAGTGGTACGACCTTCATATGGGGCGATTTCATTAGATAAAATTCCACACTTCATTAAAAAATTAGAAACTTTCCAAAAGGGGTCGCCTCTAGTCAAGGAATAATATGCATCAATACCCAAAACCACAATAAAATCACTCAAAGAGCTGCAAATAAAATCGACCTTCAGCCAAATAATAACCAGCAACATGAAAAATGGAAATGTCTCACCAAAACTCCACAATAATGCTCAATATGTACTTCTGGATGAAGCACATTCTCAGTCCACCACCTAGGGAACCATAGTTTCAGACCCGAAGAGTGGAGTAAATTTGCTAAGCTTTCCCTTAGCCGAATTCTGGATTTCAAACCAACAACATAATGTTATATTTTTCCAAAGATAGTGAACTTTTTCCAAAGATAGTGAACTCTTCTCAAAGCCTCAATATATAAGCTTCAATTGGCAATTGAATCACTTCAAATTCCAAGAAGTTGAATCACTTCAACTTCCAAGAGGGATGCCACTTTTAAGCATTTTACTTTTTGAAATAATAAAACTTTATTCAACCTCCCTTTAGGCGTCCAACTTAATAATGCAATAATAAAGCATTTAATAAATCATTAAATGCACAATTGACCCCATAATGTCCCCTTTTTAAAACAACATGAAGTTATTACTCCTAAGCGTGGGGTACAACTGAGTAACATAAAATTGACTAAGTATAAACCTAGTCCATTGAGATAATCAAAGCCAAACTGAAACTGAATGATAGCAAGATGGCTTGAGCTGAATTACTAATGATGCTACTGCCAAATTTAGACTTACTATAAATAGCCAACTGCTATAAATAGTAAATTTACATCAAAACAACAGAAGGCCAAACTGAACACTGAATTGCAAAGGATTGAACTGCTGCTAGATAGATACTGCCAAAAGATAGACTTGCTAAAAATAGCAAATTGCTATAAATAGTAAGTCTGCACAACATCCTCTGAACACCAACTGAGTAGTATCTGAAAGAGGAAACCCTAATTTTCTGCTTTAGCTTAGCCTTCAATTTTTCGGAAATAGGCTAAATCCAAAAGAAGAGCGTAGGGCTAAAATGGGGACATTACAGAACTGAACTGCAGAAACCTTCCTAAAAATAGAACTTACTAAAAATAGCATACTGCTAGTAAGTTGTTCCAAACTTATTTTGAGCATAAACTGAGCAGCCGTCATAACTTACTAAAAATAGCAAGTTCAGAAAAGTCCATTGTTCCTGATGCATGTCACATCACCGCGAAGCACTCTGAAAACCCAAAAGGAATCTAGAATCCAAACTGAAAAACTCCAACATGTAAGCCTCCAAAAGCAGCCGAGAATGTAAGTCAATATCCTATCATGCATGCTACCTCATTACGAAGCTCTCCAAAAACCCAGAAAGCTCCACCAGACATGCGTTAGAAACTCTCGCATACAAGACCTCAAAACCTCCTTAGAAGTGGAAACCCTAATTTCAGCTTCTGACTAGCCTACGGGCTTCCAGAAATAGGCTATCGGACATAGAAGAGCGTATGGCTAAAATGGGGACATTACATCAAATCAAATCTGTATTGTATTGCTTGGAATATTCACCCTAAAATCAATAAGGATGTCTGTAGGATACACGAAGTCTTCCAAATGGCGGAGTATGCAAACCATATAAGTGTGGACAAAAAAAACTAGTCCATACAACAGGGATAGGAGGGGTAAATTGTATGATGCAATCGATTTGCTGGGTGCCCTTAGGGCGTACAATGAGAGTGGGTACGGTGATGGTAGGTTATTGTATGGCTTAAGAGTGAATAGTACGGTAAGGGAGTTAGTTTATTTCCTAGTTCTATGGTACAAGCTTCGTATGGTGGCAGGGATAGAAAAAATAAACTATAAGGGATGTGAACAAGGGGCTGTATGATGATTAGGATTCTAGATTGTATTGTAGCACTAGTGAGGGGTTGTACAGTGATAGTAAAGGGATTAATATGCAGAAAGGCAGGTTGTATGACATGGAGAAGAATGTACACAGTCAATCCTACAATTAGCAATTTGAATTATTCAAGTTGTATAGTTCCAAGGGAATTAAGCTATAAAGCCCATGCAATGAACTTAAATAAGGAATTAAGGGGTCATAGGGTTGGTATATGTAATCTTTTCTTTTCATTTTTTAATTTACTTTTATCTTCTTCTGCTCCTTCCAAATATTTTCTTCACTTTATTATTTTTCTGATACATAATTTTCTCTTTCTAATTTTTAATTTGTCCTCTCTTTATGATATTTCCGTTTTTCTCTTCTCTTCTCTTTCATCCTAGTTCAACTTATTTTCTACTTTACCTCCATTTAATGTCAACTCATGCAACATGCATGTTATCCTTTGTAACACTTAATGGAACATGTTTATGTGTACTCCAATTTAAAAATTCTTCCAACATGTGACGACCTGACCCGTACATCAAATAAAAAATTTCATAATTTAACAACAATAAGTAAAGAAGATGCCATTTCAATAAAATTTTTCTTTTCAATTTCAAAAAAACATGATATAACATTTTGCAACTTTTAACTATTTCTTTCCAAAAGAAATCTACAAAGTAATTAAGTACAAGATACATACATAGCTTGTAAGCTTTTGCACAAATAGAAGTAAGAAGGTCTAGGAGTCCATCCTTTCAAATCTTGGTACATCGGCTGCTTGCTGTGGAGGAGAAACATCACTCAGACACTTTTCCGCCAACCACAGACTTATAATGCAGTCCCTTGCACACCTATCGTTAGATAGATTGCCCTCCCTTCGAAGAAGAGATTGGTAGGGTATCCTTTAACGATTACCAACTGAGCATGGTGCTGTGTCCTACAGAACTAGAACCTTGCTATTTCACAATCTCAAACTAGTATAAGGATCACAATGAACTGACAGTGTAGTCTCAACTAACTCACATCTATGTGGAAGTTGTACATATCACTACTTTGGCCAAAGTATTCTCATTCAGTACTTTGAATGAAGGTCATCTATCATAAACACTACTCAGGGCCGATTTGACTTAAGGCTTCCTTACGCTCTGCATAGGTTTTTCCCTTCAATGGGTTAACTTGTCACCTCAGACATCCTACAATCCTACTAACCTACTAGAAATGAAACAACATAACAAGTAAACTCAAATCCTCTCCTATTCTGGAAATCAAAATCCTAGGAGTTACACAAGCTTCACTAAGTTAACCTAATAACTTAAGTTGTGGATTGTACTTGACTTGATGCTATCATCCCCGTCCTAGTATTTAATATCTACTTCTACATACTCTCCTTATATGGAGATCATACAAGAAATACATTGCACATAATAAGCAACCTTTAACCTTTATCCATTTTACTTGCTAAGTACAAATAGGTAAAGCAATTCATAAAACAACTCATTCTTTCTTTCACACAGAAACACATCTATGATTGTTTTTCAACCTATGCACAATAGTAAACACAAAGATTCCGTTTTAATTAAATATTCAAGAATTGAATAGATAGTAGAAGAATATCCCATGCATGTTCTCAAAGCTTCCTTCAAAGAAGATGTCTTAGCACTTGAAATGACTGACAATTCCTCTTCAAATTGCAGACTTCACTTCTCAGTTTAATTCACACATGCCTCTTCTCACTCAATTATAAACACTCAAAAATTGATATCCTCAACTCAGAATTGGTGATTGCTCTCAGTAAATGAAAAACTCACAGTAAATAGAAAGTTCACAGCAATATGGTTGCTCTCAAGAAATATGAAAACTTAGAAAATAGAAAGAACACATAGTAAATATGATTCTTAGAAATATGAAACTCTTAGTAGTATGAATGCACTAAGAAATTATAAGTAAATTCTCAGGAAATATGAGTAATTTCGAATTCCAAAAAGCAGTAGAGAAGAATGGCTAGGGCAGCTTTATATAGAGTCCCTTGTTCAACAAAATCTACTTCTCTAGGCATGTAAAATGCTAGAATAGAGATTTGAACAATTCCATGGTGAAATGTGGCAAATTCCTGAGGTGAATCAACCTCCTTTATTGACAGCAAACAAAGAATGATTCAAATTGCATATGGTGAAATTCCATGAGTTGCACCTCTCAGGCATCCTCTGATTTCATGCAATTTCTAGATATCTCTGATTAATGATTCATTTGTGAAGAATGGGTCAAAGTTTCCTTCTTGCATTTCGCCAAAATTCATGGCAAAGAGGACACATTTGCTTGTGTTTTAATTTCCATGGAGAGTCCAAAAAATGGAGTGCGCCTCTTTCTTGTGCGCGACTCTCTTTCTCAGTGCAGCCTTCATATTTAATTTCTTTCAATAGTTTTCAATGAAATATTTCCCCCTTTAAAATGTTTGGCATGATTTTCCTCATGAATTCGTTTAAGATAAAGCGATTGATATTTTCCCTTGATTTAAATCGATTTCCATAGTTAAAACTTCATTATCCCATGAATCGGTTTATTCATTGACTTTATAAAATCTTCATTTAGCTATATCGATTCCCTCTCTATTTTAAATCAAATAGTTTATATATATATATTTAATTATACACACATATATATACATATTTATTTGGTAAATACATATATTGCGAGCCAGTCAACATACTTTCAGTATACATATCTATGTATGTGTGTATATATGTGTATATGTAAATTCCAAGGAAAATATTAAAATAATATTATTAATATCCACAAATAATAGGTAGTGTGTGTATGTATATACATGTATATCCTCGTATATACTACAATGTACACGTATGAGTATGTATACCATATCGACTCATACGTATGGGCATATCCATCTGCCGATCATACGTCTCTATCGATATGTATATACATATGGATACGTGTACATACTATATGCAAGTATACACATACCCACTCAACCTATTCACTTATATTCATTCACGTTTCCCACACAATGATCATAGCACAGTAGGTCAGATAGATAAATAAACATCACTCACAAAGCACAAATAAGTAAACAAAACTCCTAAAGCCTATGGATGACTCATCAAGACCAACTTAACTGGCTTGGTTCCTCCAAACCTATAATGACGTGTGTGTATGCTCAATTGGTTCTTGTTACTGTTTACCTGACCAAGCTCCTCCCTGAGTGATATTTTCTCCTCTGCCTGGAGAAATGGTCCTCTTACCTGCACACCATGACACGACAACGGGAGTCATATGCTCACAACAAAGCAGTATACATGAAACATCTCAAAAGTTAGAATAAACATTATTCAATAACTTGCATGCAACATTAATCAAGAATTACATCAATAGAAGTATCAGTCAAATGAGAGAATCATTTAAATAGGACACATTCATTTTGATAACAAGAACAACATGTTTTTTTCATCTGAATGATTCAATCATTACAATTTATTGCCCTATGCAATAGTAGCTATACAATCGGGGTGTAACACAACAGTAGTGAATTGAGTCATACCTTGATTGTTACCACCATTTTTTGGTGTTTGCCAAGAGTCTATAAAACTTGGCCCTTCTTGCTATTGCTAACAAGCTATCTCTTCACCTTGTACAAATGGATTTGCCAAAGGATTATGTGTTGTGTTGGCGTCAAAACTAACACCTCTGGAGTGCAGGTTTGTACGGACAGCTATGCACACTGCGTAATGAGTGCTCTTCAAATTAGGAGGGGAAGCTCCCTCGTAGTGCTGGAATGCATGGAAAGGAAAAGTAATCTAAGTCTTATCTTTTTGTTCTCAGCTGGAAGAGGCACAAGGTTAAGAAAACCAAGAACGTTGCAGCTAAGGATTTTCTGGTTTCGCAGATCATTAACTACAACTAAGCTATCTACTTTAAATCTATCCAATTTCCTCAAGAAAACAGAGCATGAGGAAATGGAGCAGGGTTTGACTATTAGACGATAAACGTGTATAGATTCTCAACTTGAAGGCAAGGTGGCGCATCTATCAGCTCAATCTAGACAAGTTTATTGGTAACAACATCACACGATAAACTGTATACGGATTCTCTACTTGAAGGCAAGGTGGGGCATCTATTATCTCAATCCGAATTAGTTTATTGTCCACGACAACACACGATAACCAAGTACAGATTCTCTACTTGAAGGCAAGGTGGCGCGACTATTATCTCAATTTGAACAAGTTTATTAGGCACAAAACAAATTTATCTAAACTATGGGAAGAATTTACCATGACAATCGCATGAAACCCTATGTGGCATAACAATTGATCATAATAGTAAAGTCTCACAAAACAGATTTATCATTGCAATCGCATGAAACCCTATGTGACATAACAATTGATCATAATGGTAAAGTTGCATAAAACAGAAAGAATTCACCATTACAATTGCATGAAACCCTATGTGGCATAACAATTAATCGTAATAGTGAAGACACATGAACAAATACCAAAAGAGCAATATTGAGGGCAAGGTAGGCGCAGCATATATTTCTCTCAAGCAAAAGTTAAATACAAATGAGCAAAAGCTCTTATTTATATACATCAAGGTGTAGGGAACCCTAAAATCACCTTGTGTCATCTACATCTTGCAATGCATGCAAGTTTTGCTGCCAAACCCTAATGAAGTAAACTATACAGTTAACTGGAAAGCTACCATCAGTTAACCGATACATTTAACCTAATGGACAATGTGGAAGCATGCACGTCCTTATTTAAAGCAAAGTTAACTGGCCACTACCTTCAGTTAACTGGAAACCCTAACCCTAACTCCTGTGATGATAATTCCAAGGACGAGATAAGCATGTGTTAAGTCAGCAAGTAGACTCAAGACTGAAAGTCGAGTTAACTGCTGCTCATGACTCAACCCTCGAAATTAACTGCAAGTTCCAACTGGTAGATCACTCCATGTCATCTCGGTCTAACACTTCGACCAAGAACTCATCAATTACTCTGTCTTTTGGCACTTTGAGGCTGTCCAAAACAATAGTCATCTGCCTCTTCAATTCCTTGTTGCCTTCTTGAAACTAGCTGAAATTATTGAAATGTGATCCAAAATCTCCATCAAGATATCACGAACATGCTTCTGGAACTTAGTTTGCACAACCTCGAGATCAGCGTAGGTACCATCTTCACGAAAACAATGGCATGGGATTTGAGTGACTTTGGCGGCTTCATAAATGAACTGATCTCTGTTCTTTTTGCAACTTAACGTTTTATTGTTAGCTGCTCTGATGAAAACCTAAATTAAGACCGATTTGGTCTTGAATTCAGTCTAGTTGAACTACCTTCTGAAAAACTTGCCCGTTGACTGTGAACACGGCTATGTTCTGACAACTTTCTCTGGAAAGCTAAAATGGCCCTTGGTGAGGCTAAAAATACCCTGTTGGAGGATAATTTTCACCAAAATTATGAGACATGGGTTTTGTCTGAAAAATGATTCTAAGACAACCCACAACGTCAGAATTGCGAAAACACGTCGTTTAGCTTGACATGCAAAGATTCTTTAGTCGAGAACTACAAGGGTTTTAGAGCTTCTTGGGGCAATTTTTCTTGAGAAAATCTGGAACATGGGTTTTGTGCACAACAGAATTCTGAACAAACCTAGATGATGCAATTTTCAAAAAGGATGTGATTTTGGCCCACACGCAAAGAAATTCTCGGAAAAAAGCACAGAGCTTCAAAATGAAGACTACAGGGCGATTTTCTCGAAAAAATCTAAGACGTGGGTTTTGCTGTTGATGCTGAAGTATGCGAACCCAGATGATCAGATTCTGAATATGTGTTGAATTTCTTTGACATGCGAAGAAAGTACCTAAGGTGAGAAATAGAAGAAATAAGACAGAAGATAGAAAGTTTTGCTTGTCTGCTTATGAAAAATCTGCCAATCTCTGTTGTAGAACTTGATGAAACCTGCATGCAAAGTGAAAATAAAGTCTAGAATCGCCTTCCTCTGAACAATCTGAACTTGTTGCTATGAAGAACGCTGAATTCGGACACCTGTAGCACCTCAGCTTGCTGGTCGCTCAAGAAGAATATGAACTTCAGAGAAAAAGATGATGAAATAATGGACGCCATTGCTGAAATATATAGATTTTCATCATTGAAATTCGCATAAGGCACTAAAGCTTGAAAAATGGCGCTTGGCTTCTAATTGGACCCCATCTCAGTTAACTGAAACTCAAATAAGCTAAATAAATCGCCATGCATTAGGGTTTCCCTTTTCAGACTTCAGTTAACAAAACCATGCGACTTTGTCTTCAGTTAGCACTCTTGATTAAGTTCGCCATCCTTCACACTTGTTTTAGATTCACAAATTTGAACTAAGGCGTCCCTTTTGATAACTAAAGTTGGCAATCTTAATTGAGATGAGAAATTCGCCATATATCATGCAATAAACATTCTAAAAATAGCGACCCTTTTCAATCTTCAGTTGGCCTTCAAGAAGTGCGCCAACTTCACACTTATGCTTCAATTCAATTCTAAAAATAACAATCCTTTTGGAACTTAAGTTGTCATTCTTTGCAAAGGGCGTAGCTTCACAAACTATGCTTCATCAATTTAAAATATCTAAATATGGCGACCCTTTTGAGAACTGAAGAAAACAACCTCATGCGCCATACTTCACAAATTTATGCTTCATCATTTATGCCGTCCCTTCTTGAACTTCAGTTGACACTCAATGAAGCGCCATCTTCACACAAACTTCACAATTGCAACCAAATTCGCCATGCATGTGAACTTCAGTTGACATTCAAGAATAATCTTCAGTTAAGTGAACATGCAATCAAGTTAACTCAACATGCAAACTAGTTAACTGAACATGCAAACTAGTTAACTTGACATGCGAACTGAAAGATCACTCAACATGCCAATATACGAACTGAAGATGACAACCCAGAAAACGTTTAGTCTAACTGCATGAGAACTCCGTTAAGGCGTCCATTCAACTCACTTTCGAAAATCCATCTTTGATCTCATAAGGCAAATTCAGACTTAGCCAAATTTCATTAAAATTTAAGCAAAAACCTCTGCCGAGACCTCTGTTCATCCTCGACACTGGTTGACTGACTCCACCGATTGGCTGGCTGACAGTTGCATCGCAGAGTTGAGTAAAAACTGATCAAAAGGTATCTTGAGACTGAAAACCATAAAACTAACATCTGAAGGCTCAAAAAACCAAGCGCCTTTTTGAAAAGCTGCGCTTTTTCTCAGACTTAGTCAAATTTTGACTACTGCATCTCGAACGAAGGGAAAAACAAAATCCTTCATAACTTTTGATTTATCAACTTTCAGGACTGGATCTCAGGTTCACTGCGAAGCTGACCTCATTCTGCATGACAACTGCAAAGGCACATTTCTCCGAAAAAACATCATCTGAGGGATGAAAATCAAGGGCGCCTTTTTCAAAAGTTGCTCTTTTTCCACCAGACTTAGCCATTTCTGGAAATGATCAAAATAACATAAAAACTCCGACTGCAAGCTGCTGAGACATCTTCTGATCTAACGGAGACAGGCAACGGAAAGCTGAAAGTAACACAGACACATTGAATATCTGATATCATCAGAAAGAAAGCATTAAAGGCTCGAAAAGCTTAGGCGCCTTTCTCAAAATGTGCTCTTTTGCTTTTTCCTCTGATATCTTGACTAAGATTTGACCCTACGTTTGACCTCCGGTTCAGGCACTTCAGCAACTCAGATTCACCCACTGACGGATGCGTCGCGAAGTTTGAACAAATGCGAGATAAACACCTTGGATGGCATTTAGCCAAAAACCTACATCTGGCACCTCAAAAAGATGGGCGCCTTTCTCAAAAGCTGCGCTTTTCCCCAGTGTTAGCCAATTCTTGCTTTCGCCTCGTTTTGCACTGTATCTTCTATAACTTGCTCGAAACAGGTCCGTTCGACAAGCTTGATAGCTCACTGCGAAGCTGACGTGATGTCGGACAAAAGTCTGTTAGAGGTGACAAACCCTAAAAACAGGATCTGAGCCCCTAAAAGATAGGGCACCCATTTGAAAAAGTGCTCCCTTCTCCAGAGAGAATTTCAGTGATTTTCCTTCAAATTTTCATTTTCCTTAAATTCCTTCAGTAACAGACTGACATGACACTGACACCAACTCCATATTTAAAAACCCCAAAAATGACGTTCTGACATCACTTTAACAAGGTTAAGACTCAATTAAGCAAAATGCCTTAGTGAAGCAAAAATTTTGGTTTTGGGTACAACATGTTGTATGCCAAATTCTGGATAGTTGTGGTTTAGAGAAACTTGTTAAATGAAAATATTTCTCTAAACTTTTGGATTGCTTTGTTGTATCTTAATTGTTTCACCAGTGAGTGTTCTACCATAACCATTGGGCGAAGGCCTAGAGCAACTTCTTCTTTTAGAAGTAGGAAGGGGTATCTATCAAAGAATTTTTGGTATTCTATTGTAAGTTCATCTGACTCTTCAAGTCTCTCATCTCCAAAAAATTGACCAAGGTTAACAACTCTTGAAGGGAGGTGAAAGATGACATACCTAGATTGTAGGCTAGAATATGGTGAATATATACACCATTTACTGTATATTTTAATCAATCTTGCAAACATCTTGAATAAATATGTAGTTTAGTTTGGATGTGTAATTGGTATTGCATTGCCACCCATTTTGTTATCGTTGTCCGTAAATTTCTTGCTCAATTATTCATTTCCATTAACCTTCCAATCTATCATATTCACTACTTATTGGGCCTCTTGCCTCACTTTATAAATTTTCCATTTGGAATAGTTAATAGTGTCCTTTTTTATGTTTCCATCTAAGATCTCTAGCTTTCTTGACTCATTTGCTAATATTTCTTTGATCTTGAATGGGCCTAGCCACATGAATTTGAACTTAACTAGTTTGATTTCATTACGATTGTTATATTTTTGTTAGTAATTCTCTGGGTTTAAAGTTCATTCTTCAAATGTGTTTGTTGTGCCAATATCTTCTCCTTTTTTGCATTACTTTAGTGGCCCATTGTGCAACGATTCTTCGTTCGTCTATTCCATAGATACCATTGCCTCTTGATTGTACATCTGTTGAAAGGTGTAGGTTTAGTGGTTACCTTAAATGTTGTTCGATAGTCCTAGCGAATTATTGTCAGACATTCTTCCCAATTTATAACTTCAATCTTGCATGATTTATGAATAAATGAGATACGTACCTTATTTGTTGATTCTATTTGGCTATTCGCTTTCAAGTAATATGGGCTAGAGAGAGTATGGAAGATCCTAAATTTTCTCATCATTAATCGAATTAAGTGGTTGGCAAAATGACTTCCTTTGTCACTAGTTATTTGTATTGGAATTCTGAACCTTGTAACTATCTGCTTATAGATAAACCTTGTTGTACTTAGTGCTATATTATTTGGTAAGGCTTGTCATTTTACCCACTTTGTTAGGTACTTTGTTGCCACAACGATGTATTTGTATCTATATAGATGACAAAGTTTGAGAGGACCTATGAAGTCTAGTCCCCACTGTTTGAATAGTTCTTGTGGTTGGGATGGTGAGAGTGGTATGGAATCCCTTTAAAGCAACTTCCCCATTCTCTGGCATGAATTACATCCAACTACCCACTCCCTTGGATTTGTATGGTGTGTTGGCAACCACAAATCAGCTAGGAAAACTTTTCTTGCAATGGCATCCAATTCCATATGTCCGCTAGTCAATCCTTCATGTGCCTCTTCCAACATGACTCTTACCTCTTCTCGCATCACGCATCTTCTTAGGATGTGGTTTGGGCCCATTTTATACGGGAGTTTGTTGATCAATTGAAATGTTTTGGCTCTGAGTGCTAGTTTTCTTCTTTCTCTCGGTGGCATATCCTTCCAGAGTGATGATTTTGAATGGTATTCTTTGATGTTCTTGTACCAAGGTGGTAGTGCAGCTATTTGGAATAAGTGAGCATTGGGGAAATCTTCCTTTACTCCATTAGGCAGTCCTCTTGACTTGATTGTTGGCATATGGCTTTGGGAGATTGCTTTTATTTGCTAGTGTTGTCATTGATGGCAATTGGAGTCATTAGTGTGGTCTGCAGTTTAGAAGTAGACCGTACCGGCAGGAAAAGTAGAAAACAATATACTACCAGCATAAAGCATGAAGAACAGAGTATCCGGTTGGTAAGGTGGTCTGAATACTTCACCAGATCATTATTTTGTTGTGTGGATCCCCAAGGAAGCTTGCCAAGCATGTATGTTACCTGATTGGTAAGTTTTGTAATGTTGCATTGATCGGTGTACGAGTTTGGAGATTCGGTAGAATGACTTATTGTTTATTTTCTCATTATGGCCGATTTGGTGTATATAGTGTGTTGCAGATGTATAAGGAGTAGTTGTTTTAATATTTCTTGTGTTGGGAATTTTGATTTGGGTCCCTACTATAGTCTAGCCAACTTGTGTGGGTACGCATTAATTCTAATTGGTGATTTGAGCCGACATGTGGAAAAATATTATATTTTGTTTAAAGCCGACATATAGTAATGAAATCTTGCTAGCGGATATATATATGAGATCGGTTGATTCATTTTGTAGAGAGAGAGAGCGTGAGGGTGTGAAGAAGTGCGAAAGTATGCGAATGTGTGTGTGAGTATTAGAAGGATTTTAGAAGGGCAGAAAACAGAGCAGAGCAAACAAACAGAGTCAGTTAGAAGGGCTGAAGATCATTCTAACTGAGCCTCATTGGAACTGAATCCAAGCATTTGGAGATGCTATTTTCTCAGTTCAACCTTTTGTTTATTCCCAAACATTCTGTTCTTGCTTCTTTGACTATGTAAATGACACTCCTTTTCTTGTGAGTAAGTCCAACGGATGTGAGACTTGGGCAAAGTTCTTGATAAACTATTTATAGTAGCCAACCTATCCTAGAAACAATCTTACTCTTGCAATGAAATTTTCTATCTCCACAATTATCCTTATTTTGTTAGGATCTATTTATCAATCTAACCTTTCAAATAATATGTTTTAGGAGTTTTCCTTGTGGTACCATGAAGCAACACTTCATTGGATTTAATGCTACATGTGCTGATCTACATCGTTATGTGCACTCTGCTAAGGCCTTTAGATGTGTTTCTTGGTCGTTTTATTTACTAATTGTCCAAGAATTCCTTGAAACTTCCTATGGACATTTTATCAAAGATATGGAGGATTATTGTTTAGAATGTTGCAGGAATTTTGCATAGTCCGAACAAAATTCTATTATAGGCATATACTCCATCTTCTACTACAAAGGTAGTCTTGAGTTTTTCTTCTTTGACTATGCTTATTTGGTTGTACTTAGAGAATCCGTCCACGAAGGAGTATATCTTGTGTCTTGTTACTTAGAGAATAGAATTTGTGAATGGGATTGGAAATGGATCTGTAATAGTCATTGCATTAAGGCTTCAAAAGTCTACACATATTTTGATATGCCCAGATTCTATTTTCAATGGAATGATGAAATATGCTAACCAATTTTTTCGAAGAAGTAACACAAAATAACCAGCAATAGATGATTGGATTAGCGTTAGCCTCAAATTAAAAATCTGAACTTGAATGGAAGATACTGAACTTGAACTGAAGAAACTGAACTTGAATGGAAGAACTACTCAACGTCAAGAATGTGCACTCAAGATCCCACTGAGGGCGAGGTGCTAACATATGACGGAGTCTAAGAAATTGAAATTATAAACTGTTAGGCGGATAACCAGCCATGAGAAACAATTCCACGCTACCACCAAACAGTGGGGGGAAAAGATTACAAATAAAAGCAATTCATCCGCTACGGCGGGCATCCACAATGCTGTGGGGATTCACCACTATGAGTGGGTATAAGATATTACAATCAATTTAACCTCACTGGCGGTAAACCATCCAGGGGACTTATGTGAGAAGAAACAGAAAGAAAATTGCAGCAAATTAAACTGGAACAGTACTACTGTTTACAGTTTGTACAATGTGAATTAAGCTGCAAATTACATAGGAAATATAGTAATCTTCATACACAAGATTAATAGATGTTTTTCAATGATATTTTAACTCTCTAACAGCTGCTAATGAATCAGAAATCAGAACTTCAACAATCTGATATAAAAACAGTAAACTGGAAATTTCAATCTGCAACTGTGAGAATCAATGAAATTATCATAACTCACTCAATTCTTCTCCGAATGACGTGAAATAAGTTGCAAATGCTCCTTATAAGTCTGGCGCCCAAGATAGAATCCAGAAACAGCCACCAAAGTCTCTAATTTATTTGGCACGAATCCCAAGGCATCACCAAATGGTACGGCCCCTTGAGAAAATTGATTTTTCAATATAAAATCAGCAACTTCAAATTAAATTCTGCTTTTTGGAGGAAGATGGCGCCTCAAGTCAACAATTTGATTACTCAAATACCCAGAACGAAATAAAAATCACTCCACAAGATATGAACAGAAAACAGCTTCAGCTGTAGCAAAACCAGGAAATTCAAAACTGTAGAATTCACCAAAATTCTTCAACCTTTGTTGCTCAATCTGCTAGTCTGATGTGAGAAGCAGCAATGTTCCAACTAGGTGTTGTATTTCAAACACGAAATTGGGAAAGGGCTAGGAGGTAGCATCCTCGAAGCAATAGCAAAATGTCCATAGTCATTTTGACAGCATAACAGTAAGGTAATTGATGGATGAAAAGCTGGAGCAAAGACCTCCAATAAATAAGAACTCATCAAGACTCTTCAATTGCTTGAGAAGCAGCTCAAAAGACACAAGAGACTCTTCCAATTCTCAAAGACCAGTCAACTTCTCAAGTGGCGTCCCAAAAGGCCTTCAAACATTACACTTTATTCAAAATAACAAAAGTGGCGTCCACTTTCAAGATAAGGAAATATTTGAATAAAGAATAATTAAACTTTTGATGAGGGCGTACCCTTCATGGCCCCACTTTAAAACAACTTAAGTTAACTCCTTAGGCCAAGGTGGGGGTCAACAGTGAAATAGAACAAAATGCCATTAATTTAATATTTTTGCCAACTGAAGACCAAACCAAAATATAGCAACTGCTCCAACTGCTAAGGATTAAGAATAGACAACTGCAACTGCCACAACTAGCATTTACTAAAAATAGTAAATAATATGAAATGCCACAGAAAACCAAGCCCAAGAAACCCTAATTTTCACCTCATTCCAGTCTACGGGTTCCGGAATAGACTGATGAACTGCAATGCTGATCACTGATGAGAAGGGGACATTACAAATGATTGGGGGTGACCTCTAGTCACTAGTTTCCACTTTGAATATGATTCTTGCTTCTAACATGTTCTTTATTTCTTCTTGAACTTTTGCTGCATAGTTTTGATTCATCTTATAAGGTCTTTTTCTTATCGACTATGCTCTAGATATGAAAGGAATTTGGTGGACACACAATTCTCATGGTACTCCTTTAAGATCTTTGTAGGTCCATGCAAAGATGTCCTTATATTCTAGGAAATTTTTGAATACTGTAACCCTTTAGCATTGAATTCCAATAGTCATTGACCATAGTGACTTCTGTACTACCTTCCTCTCCCAAATTTACTTTCTTGATTGTTATTTATTCATATTTTATGTCCTTATTTTGATCAATTTTATATGCAGGTGCGTCATATAACCTTGCATTCTCTGCTCTGTATTCCCCATACTTTGGTGAGAATGTATGACTTGTTGGTGTCAAAGTGTCCTCTTGCACATTTTCCATACTTTTCTCATCCTCTCCAATTTCCACAATTTGTATCAAGTTACATTCTAGATTAAATAACTTGTAATCTTCTAATTGCAATTGGAATAATCCACCGAGGAAATTTGTTCCATCTTTAGAGTAATGTTTCAAATTTAGGACTCCCTTGTCACTCAGTTTTGTAGGATCTTTTTCTTTTTTTGCCCAAGTTTAAGTTTGAGTGTGAATTTGGGGAAGTTGCTTCCTCGCTTAGAACTTGGTTTCTCAAATCTATTTATACTTCCTTTGTTTTTTATGGACAATGTGTTCTTATTCCAGTTATGATCAACTTTGGTTGCTATCAACAATCCTCGACCCAACAATGCATTATTTTTCTTTTTATGTAAGAAAATAACTATTATTCATTAGCTAATAATTAATTAATCCTTAATTGATTATTAGGATAACTTCACTTTATGCACTTTAGTTAAACTTAAGAGTGCTTTTTTCTTTTATTAGATTGATCTATTATTCAATCATTCTGTCTCATCACATGTGATGTTGACACTTGTCATGATCTAATCCCTTTCTCATATAGGGTTTACTCTTATAAGAACTCTCATTCATTGTATTAACTCACTCAGGTTCTTCAGAAGTACAATGAAAGCTCTTGGCATCTCTTGTAAGTTTTTTCTTGTTGAGGAAATAAGAAATCTTTGTTTGCTACTCTTATGCATGGAAGGTATTCTCGTTTGTTGTTTGATCTTGCACCTTGCGTGTTTTCAAAATTCCAACATGGTATTAGAGCATGGATTCAACAAACCCTTTCTCAAATTTTGAGGGTTTTTGATGTAAGAGCATCCCAAATAATCATACTACATCTTATCGCAACGACCAGTTTTCCCTTGCGGATTGGAAGGAAAGCTGAATGGGAAGTCTTTGACAACATACCCAAGTGACGACTCTCGCGACACTACGATCCGAAAGAACCCTTCACCAAAAGATCGCTCCGATGAACAACCTGGACTCGGACCTATTGGAGGAAACGTGCAAAATCTCCCTGTATTTTGCAGAGTCTTCATGGTGCATCACATGATGAATATAGGGCAAGACCAATCCTAATTAAGTTCACACCCATCCGCACCTATGTTTGATGCTTCTTCAATTCCTTGGGGCCAACCTACATGTTTCATTGGACATCGAACTTGGGACCTAAACGAGATCGACGCGGATCACTCCTAATACTTGGAGCTAGTATATAACCACTCTTTGAATTCATTAGAAAAGCAACGAATAGATGGAGTTAGGCACTAGGGTATTAGACTTAGGAATCCGTTTTGCATTTAGTAGCGAACAAGCCTTTGGTGGCCTGTGAGCTAGCAAGTGTGGTCTATGGAGCCTATTGTAATCTGCATTTAAGAAGGCTTGCGGGCATGTGTGTTTTATGTTTTACAATCAACAAAGTCGCATGTTACTTTCAATTATCTGTGTTGTGTTGAACTCTGCAACAAGGCTAGACGGTCCATTCCGGATCCTCCATCCTTGACTACATCAATTTTCTTCAATTAGGGTTATAGGTGCATCAAATCTGGAATCTTCATATTTTTTTGTAGGTTTTGGGCTTGGACAATTTTTTGGTTCCTGCTAGAGCAAAACGAACCTCACGATTGCATCTAGGAGGCTGAACAAACAAATTTTGAGTATGAATTTGCCCTATTTCATCAATAAGAGCTTTTGAGGCATTTTTTTTAGTGTAGTAGCCGTACGGGGCCGTGTAGGTTGTATCGTACAGTTGTTGACAAAAAAAAATAAAAATAAAGGTGGGACGTTTGTTTTTAAAAAAAATCTATTTTTTATTATTGTAGAAAGTTTTTTTAAAAAAAGAGGTAGTTTTTTCAAAAATCAGGGGGCGCCAGTAGGGTACCTATAGGTACCTGCCACAACAGGCCCATACCCCACCATGTCGCCTAACGAGTTGTGCTCGTCAACGACATTTTTGCTACTCGACGGTGGCCACACAACTACCAACAACCCTTTATTGCTGCTCGACGACTTTCACATCCATCGTCATCAATTTCTTGACCACTGAGAAAGGCTTCCTAGTACTCGTAGACTTTTTTGATAGTTGCATTTTTTGGCGGTTGCACATGTTTTTCAACAAACCGTCCTATGAGGAAATTTTTTTGGCATATTTCGACAACAAATCATCTTTTTTGTAATATTTCGGTGGTTGGATATTTTTCCAAAGAGGGGAATATTCCTTGAAATATTTTGTTGATGTCAACAGTAGGGATGCCTGTTGATGCGTGTTTTATGACTCACCAAACACTTTAGAATAAAGGATCCAGAGATACTCTATCCTCTCTTGAAAAACTGACTAGTATGCTAAGATTGCCAAAAGATCATACAACAATTCCAATGTTTAATAAGTTGGGTGCGGATAGGCTCTGTGGAAGATATGATTTTGCTGGTAATCACAAAAGGGATTTACTCTAGCAAGTTACTTAGAAAGCAATGACCTAGATGCAGTGATATAATTTTGGGTTTTTTGGATTTTGGATAAAAAAATGAAAAAGGAGGAGTAAGGGTTGAGGAATCCTAAACTATTCCTATGGACTCAAGAGACAGTAAAGATTGAGTGAAACCAATTAACAATACTTTGTTTCGCTAGGAAATACGACAACTACACAAAGCAAGTGCAATCTTCCGGGAATTTGTGCTTAAAATTTTCTTACCACGAACAACACCATCAATAGAACAATATCATTCGAAGTAATACAATGAGGCATCCACATTAAAAGCTCAGTCTAACTTTACGCATTGAATAGAAAACATCCATCCAAAGAAAGTATGAGCCAAGTTTCACTTATCTTTACGATCAATCTATCATTCCTCTAACATACATCAAAATAAATCCTAACTTGAAACCACTTAATGAGGAAGAGAAGTAAGTAACCATGCGACCATTTGACAATAAGAGAATTCAAAGCACCTCATGCATCATGAACTTTATTACCAACAATAGTCTTTTGCAACAATTTCATAAAACTCTCTCTCTCTTATTATGCTATCTATCTCTTCTATATCTATATCTTTGTATATCTCCGTCTATATATCTAGTGAGAGAATGAGAGAGGGTTTATATAGAGTTGCCGGAATACAATGAACAGCCGAGATTAATCAGGAATCAACGGCAGAGATTAAAAATCAATAACCCTAATTAGGGTTTCCAAAAGCACAATCAGATAACAGGCAGTGAATTGGAGCAGAGAGCTATTCTTGAGGGGGTTCATCCTTATCCTCTTTGGTCGCAATATACTGGATGAATTTAGAAACTATCCTGTCAACCTCCTCGATTGTGACAGGTGGCAGCGCATTGATCCTGAATTCCAGCAGATTGAGATCCTCTGAGCATTCGGAAAAAGTGTCTTCCCATTCTGATTCTTGTTGCTGGAAATTGCGAAATATGAACAGGGAGTCAGCCGCCTTAGTCAAATCTTGCTTACAGACAGGTCCAGTGGTGAAGAAGATATCCTGAATTTTGCTCTTCAAGTTTTCGAACTGCAGGTTGTTTGCTTGCACAGTGTCCTTTTCAAGCGCATCTGTAGCCACAACTAGGATCTTCTCTCAAATTTCTTTTGTCTTCTCCTCTATTTGGATTGTATCTGCCTTAACCTTTTCTATGATTTTACTTCGTATGATCAGTGTCATGTACCAATTGTCGAAATCATAAGCTGCCCCTGGTGCAATTACCTGTCCATTGACCAGCTCTTGCTTCGGCACTCCCTTAAGTACCTTGAGACACGGAAGGACTCTGTCTCGAACATCCTGGGCATTATCCCATGTTTCTGCTAGTGTTGCAATCCTCGAAAGTAAGGAAGAAGTTTGTCCATATGCCATTGCCAATCTTTCTGCAAATACGACTACCTCTTGCCTGTTGCTACTTAGCCATTCTTTAGTTTCCTTAGCTATATTCTTCTCCTCTTCAACAATCTCCTGAGAAATATTCATCAGTGGAGGGGCTCCTGAAGTAGTTTGATCAAGAGGCTTAGTTAGGTGTTGAATATACTCCTTGAGTCTTTCAACCTCTCGTTTATACTCCCTTTTCTTTATTGTCTCCTTCTCCAGCTTGGCTTTGATAGTGGCAATAGAATTGTCCAACTCTTCCATCTCTTGTCCCTTAGTGGTAGGGCCTAAGTCGACAGTGGTGATAGCATACTCCTGGGGAGTAATTTCTTCCCTCGGTTTGTCAACTGTTGGTACAACAACTTGGACTGTACGATGCCTAGCTTCATCTCTCTGGATGGTGGAGAAGGTTTTGGTAGGCTTCTTTGTACTGACTACCTCCAGTCTGGCCAGGAAATCGGTCATATCATCTTCTTCTTCTTGAACTTTTTCGGGTTCCTTTATCTTTAACCTCTCTTTCAACCAATTAGGAATAGTTGGCTGCACAATATCTTCTTCCTCTTGAACGTCCTGCACGCCTAGGATTTCTTGGATTCCTCTCAAGGCTGAAATCATCCCATCTTCAAACTCATTGTCCAGAATATCAACCTCATTGTTTGACTCCAAAATCTTGGTGTCTGTGGGTGATGGAGGCTCATCATCTTCGGGCTGAACAGGAACAGGAGAGGGAATCTGTATATTTCCAAGAGATTCATCAATGTCCAAGATTTCATTCACATTCGCGGAAATGGCAGAACGAAGAGGCTCTAGTCTCTGCTGCTTCCTAGCAGGTCCTTCATTGGCAATTCCTTTTCCCTTCGCTTTTTTCCTTTTCTTAAGTTTTGAGCTTTCAATTGGCTCATCTCCTTGGCTTGCTCCAGCATTGGAAGAGTAAGATTCTGATTCATCCATCAAAGTGTATGTCAAAGGCATTCCTCTTAGCCGTAGGTCTGCCCACCATTGTGAATATTTGGTGATAGGCCTCATAGAGGTATCCAAGTCAGCAATTTCAAGTTCTGACCAGTGCATGGGAGGAAGAGGTTGATTTCCATCAAAACCTGGCTGTGTGAATTCTCCATCATCCTCTAGTTGGTCTGGCACGCGGAAGAGTTCTGTTGTTCTAATCAAGCTGACAGGCAGTCTGGACCACAATCTTTTCCTGACATCAAATTCATCTGTGGCATTAGCCCAGTAATCTTCCAGGTCCACTTGGTGTTTATACTTCCTCCCGTTCACAATTTTGATATGATGGTGGGGATCGAAATTGGCTCGAGACCGGTATGATGTGAAAAGATACCACTGCATTTCTAGTCGGGCACCATCAGCTGCCTGTGCGGACGAACAATACTCTTCCATGTTCCCAATAAAGAATGGGAATGTGACGGCTACTTTCTGCTTGGGCCTTTGGATATTTTGAAAATCCTCCACCTATCTAAGTACCTCCAATAGGATCATCCTGTTGGTGGGGTAGATAGGAAGTTTGTATGGATTGCCAATGAATCCCTGGATTCGGATGTAAGTAAATTTAGGAAACTGGATGTACCAGGATCCATATTTACTGATAAGACTTTTTGCCTCATGTGTTAGCCTTTGATGGGTCCCTCCTTGTAGCATCCTTGTGATAGTCATCAAGAATGCGTCATGTGCCCTTCTAAAATGAGATTTGGCAGACAGTTGCAGTTGGGGATAACATTCATATGCCTTGAGCTGATTTTCTCCATTGCCAACAACACCCTTGCATATCAATCCAGGATATTTATAAGCTCTGGCCAATAGGTAAATGATATAGGAACCCATATGAAATACCTTATCCCTTTCAAGGTTGATAAACTGTCCATGGATGTTATCACTGATCATTCTTGACCAGTCAAACATTCTGACTTCGGAAGTGATTTCCTCAATAAAGAAGTACATCCAAGATTCGAAAAAGGCACCTTGAGGATTGCCCATTATTTTGTTCAAGAGCAAAACAATGTCACCGTAGTCCTCCTTGAAGTCTGTTCTGCGTGACCTCTTAGGCATTTTCTTTGCAGAAGCTCGTGGCTTTTCTAACCATGTTTTGTTGATATGGGTTGCACATTGGTCTGCTCGATCGTCAAAGATCCTTTTGGCTTCCTCTTTCATCTTATATGAAGCTCGAACTTGTTCAGGTATGCTAAATGCTTCCTGGATAGCTGGTGCTCCAAGGTGTGCCAAAATTCTCCCATTAGGAGCTACAATCTGTCTCTTTTGCGGATTGTAATGTCTTGCACATTCGACTATCAAGTCGACACACTGGGTGGCTGGAGGAAATCCAGTATCTTGAACAATTCCATTGCGCATCATCCTGTGGGCAATCGCTGTTGGCATAAGTCCATTTAACCCATACATCCTTCTCTTGAACTCTTCAAAGTCCACATGTCTAGGGTCCGTGTCTGCAATGTTTTTCCACTTGGAAGTGATCGTTGTCTCCCGTTGGGCTCCTTTGCTAGCGAATTTCATTGGTGCTTTCTTTGACGATCCTCCAGGATTGGTCATCAACCTGCAAGAAGGAGAATACAATAGTCATTAAATTATTTTCTCTAAAACTTCCTCACGAAAATTCTAACTTTTAGCTTGTCAAAAGTTAAATTCACTGAAAAAAGCAAGCTAAGTATAACACTTAGTGAAATTTTTGAAAATGGAATGACGACAAAGGTAAAATTAAGTGAAATTTTTGAAAATGGAATGACGACAAAGGTAAAATTACTTCATCAAACTTCAGAATTACTCTGTGGCTGGCACTTGAAAACTTCGAAAATCTGGTTTTTATTGCCAAAAAAGCAAGCAATCTCTTAAAAATTTCGACCTTCAGCCTATAATTCCATCTCTTTTTCTTTCTCTCTCCTCAAAATTAATCACTCTGTTATCCTGAATTTTTGACTTGTTTTAAAATTTGGATAACCAATGAAAATTTTGATAAAATTTGAAGATTTTCTCTTCTAGGGCATGTATTTCGAGGTGCAAAGATCAGCAAATCTCAGTTTTAGGTTTATAATCCTTTGGGTTACCATTTTTCTCTCATTCTCGTCCGTTTTCGTGAAATTTTGAGTCATTTTTAGTGTATTTTTGGTCCATTTCGGGTTTTTTTGACATCACTGCAAGTAGGAGCTTTTTAGCTTCACTGCAAGTAAACAATAGGAGCTTTTTGGTTATATTGCAAGTATAGGAATTTTTGAGCCCCTTTGCAAGTTTATTTCTAATTTGAGTTACCTGTAATGGCTCTTAAAAAGTCCGATTTTACACAAAGTCACTTATACTTTTAAAAAGTCTGTTTTTGTTTTACTTGTAGTGCATTTAAAAACTCCGATTTCACTATAACACATGCGAGTGCCTCAAAAAGACCCAATTTTTACTTACAATGGCTTTTAAAAAGCCCGATTTTCTTTAAAAGCACTTGCAAATACTTTTGAAAAGCCCGATTTCACTTGTAAAGTGATTAAAAAGGTCCGATTTTAGTCAAATGCTTGCAATATCATTAGAAAGGTCCGATTTTACACAAAGTAACTTGCATTTGTCTTTGAAAAGCTCGATTTTATACTAAGTCATTTGCAAATACCTCAAAAGACCCGATTTCATGTTGAATCACTTGCAAAGAGCTCTCAAAAGTCCGACACCATTCCTGATCATAATAGTTCGAGTTCTATTTCATTTGTCTTCTTTATTTCAAGCAGATTTTACAGATCTAGGAGTTTTAAAATCGGGCTTTCAGCTGTTAATATTCAAGTCTTTTTCTTTGCTGAGTTTGTAAATGCGCCTAGGGTTTTCTTCTTCGTTTTTCTTCTCATTTTCAGGTATGTTGCTTATTTCCTTATTTCTTTATAACGTTTTCCTTTTTCATTCACCTTTCATCTTGTATATGCCTTCATACACTTACATTTAAGAACGCATTTTCCATTTGTATTTCTCCTCCATACGCCCTCCATTCTATACATTTTTAGTTGAGGTTTATAGAAATGCGTTTTCTATATTTCGAAATTTCATTTGCCTTCATTTCCTTTCATTCTATATTCATTTGCCCTTCATTTCATTTCCATTTTCCGAAAAAGAACAAAAACAAAAAGTGATGCTCTTTCAAAGTAATTCGGGTTTTTGTTTATCCATTACAAGTCGGAGATTTTAATGAAGAATGCAAGAGAGAAAAGTTTTGTTACTTGCAATGACCTTCCAAAATCCGGAAATCCACTATTCACTTGCAATGTCTCTTCCAAAACCTGAATTGCAAGTAAGTCACTTGTAATGAATGTTGTATTCTAAGGAACAGTCAGACAAAGTTGCAGACCTGAACATGAAGATTTTAAGAATGAACTGGTTTTTCAAGAGGGAAAATCTACACCGTCCTTTTTATTACCATGATTGCCAATACAAAAGAGAGTTATCACTTGTTTGTTTTTGTGCTGGCTGATGATGTGTTATCTTTGCTCGAAAAGGCTGCATCTGAATCATTGCTGCCATTGAAGGATGACAACGGCCCTCAAAATCATACAAAAGATGGAGGTTCAGGTGACGATTTTGGTAGGGATTCCGTTGACTGTGATAAAAAATGTCTCACAGAGTTAGGGAGGAGAACTGTTGAAATGTTTTGTGCTGGCATACTTCTACAGCAATCATGTTGAAATGACCTATCAGAAAGATGTTTCCATCAAAATGCAAGAGGAATTGATTCGTGAAAAGAAGCAGCAGCAGTCCTAAAGTGCAGACTTTCAGGAGTCTTAGAATTAAAAAGATAGATCACAGATATGTGCAAGGATAACACAAGAAAGCTAGACAGAGATCTATGAAGAGTGAACAATAATTGAACAAAATGAAGAACATTCATGCCAAGGGAAAGTGATGATATTTCCAGCAGATCTTTAAAAAGGATATTTTTCATCAAAAGATCTTCTTACCTATGGAAATTAGTAACATGCAAAGGCAGTCCTATACAGGTCTATTGAGATAGGACGGTGAATCAAGACATCTTAGAAAAAGGAAAAGACAGTTGATTAAAGAGCAGTTTGTAGCAACATGATGACTTCATTGATAGAGGATGACATATAGTTTACTTATGTTATGTTTTATGTATTTTGTTTTGACAAGTTACATGTGAAAGCAAAAATTGTAATTGCAAGTGTTTTTTTCACTTGCATTTTTGTAAAATGTAATTACATGTAATCAAATTACAAGTCAAATTACAATAGGACTTGTAATTTGGAATAAGTCAATTGCAAGTAGTTGGTGGTTGAGAGAATTTCTCAACTTAGTTGGGATCCTCCCACCTTTTTCTCATGACTTCTCTCCTATAAATACTTGCGAGGGTCCTTTGTAATTTTGGGGTATCTTTTGGCAATGCAACAAAATTCTGCCAATTTGTGTATGCATTCTAAGACTTTGAGTTTAGATGTAAATCAGATTGCAATCAATAAAGAAAACAAATTGCTTCCAAACTTTGTGTTGGTACAGATTGTGATGTGACGACATTATCTGGAATTGATTGTGAGTTTTTGTGGTGTTATACAAGAGAGATTTAAAGTCAATCTTGCAGACTTTGAGCTGCAAATTGTATTTAAAGTTGGTTTTTAGATTTGATACTGCAGACTTTGAGCTATTTGTCACATTTGAAGCTATTGTAGAACGCTCAAGCAAAGGGGGTAACTTGAAGACTTTTTGTTGCTTTTATTTTCTATGTTTGTGCATTAAAAGAACATCATGCAGTTAGATTTTGAGCTGCTACATACTGTACTTAATTACCAGAAAATCATCTAAAAAGGTTGATAGGAGAGTAAATTGTTAAAGACTTTGTGCTTTCAATTTGATTTCCTGTCCTGGAGGAGCAATGGAGGACTTTGTGCCTTTATGGAAACTTTGCTTCTTTATTTGTTTACTTCATAAATCATTTATGCTTTCAGCTGTGATTCTTTTTTTGTAAAGAGAAAATAGTCTAATCTTTCCTGAAACAAGAGGAGATATTATCGTTCCACCCATATTTTTTTTTAGTTAGTTAGACAGGGGGAGCCTTCCCTTAAATAGGAGAGTTTAACTCACACACTGTGGCTGAAACCACCATTTTGCTAACCCTTACAAGTTTGCAAAATATTCACCCAACACACTCAACTCTCGAAATTTCTATCTTTCAAGAAAATTTCCTCCTCTCAAGAAATTTCTAACTCTTGAAATATTCTAACTTTCGTAAAAAAATTACTAACTATTGAAGAGAGAGCTAAGCTTCTTCTTGAATCGCAATTGTGAGTTGATAATGACTTGCATATGCCTTATAGGGTAGAAAAATTCATTCCATTCTCAAGTTCGTCGAATGCAGACTCCAGTTTATCGAGGAAAGTTTCTAATTTTTTCACCTTTCATCTTTATCCTTATCGAAATTTGAAGTTTATCCATAGGGTTCGATTTTTCTCTAAGTGTTTTCAAGAAAATAATTAAAGGTTTTCATGTGATTTTTTCGATTTTCTCAACCTTTAATTCTTTTATTTTTTTCCTTACCCATGCTTTATTTTAATTTTTTGCAATTTCCCATGGGTTTTACTCTTTCTCTTTACCATGGCGGACTTCTTCTTGTATTGGCCATTTCCAATTTTCCCATTGGACATCCAGTGCCTTAGACAAATTTTGCTAGGCAAACTTGGATTTTCTTTCTAGCAAGTTCATACTTCGCCATTTTATTTTTACTCCACCAATCATCCCATGGCGGACTTGAAGAATTTCCTTCCACTTTCCTAGGCAAAGTGAACTTCCTTATGAGTTTATTCATCAATCTTCTAAGTATGGCGGACTTGGGAGAGTTCTTTCCATCTTTATTCCATACTTGGTCAAAATTTCAATCATTTTCCTCAAGGGCGGACTTTCTTCCTTCCATTCCTTTTGCTAACACTTAGTCAAAATTTCAACTTTTTCCTTGCTAGGCTGTTGCGGACTTTCTAAGTGCCTTTCCAAGTGCTCAAGAAGGGTGGGCGGACTTTCCATGTGTCTTGCCATGTGCTCAAGGCTGAAGGCGGACTTTCTGACTTCCATTCCACTTGCCTAGGCGGACTTTCCAAGAGTCATTCCATATGCTCAAGGGGTGAAGGCAGACTTTCCATGTATCTTGCCATTCATCCTTTAGGCATGGGCGGACTTCTCCATGTCTTTGCCATTTCCTCATCAGCTGCAGGTCGGACCTTCTGACTTCCTTTCCAAGTGAAAGGCGGACTTTCTGAACCTTGTGCCATCTTTTATCTCCATTGCTGGGTGAGTTTCTTCAGGATTTTGTGCCTTCAATCTGCTTTTCACATGCTTTTCATCAGATTTTTCATTGCTTTTGTCTGATTTTTCAAGATTTTGATCAGATTTCGTCTGATTTTTACCAGATTTTTGTCTAAAAAGGCCTGCTTTTTAATGATTTTCTGATTTCTTGATTGCCTTTTGCATGCTTTTTATGATTTTTGTGTGATTTTTGACCCAAAAGGCGTGCCTTTTGATTGATTTTTGATTTTTCACTCAGATTTTTACACTTTTTTCCTTGCTTTTTAGATTTTTTTGGGTGATTTTTGCATGCTCTCCAATCTAAAAATGGAAACTTTGACTTTGTGACCGGTGAGGATTGTGGCACTTGCCAAAAATAGAAAGTTTCTAAAAATAGAAAAAATGAAAAAGCAACTTTCTAAAAATAGTAAATTCTCAAATGGCCTAAAAGTGTCAAAAACGAAAAAAGCAAAAAAAGCAAAAAAGCAAAATCCCTAAAAAGTAGGAAGTGTCAGAATTGGATGAAAGCACAAGTGATCCTCGTCTGCAGGGTCCTCTGAACACTTCTATGATGTTTACGCACAATTCAAGGCTTGAAATCACAACTTGGCTTAGGTGATGACTCCCAACTCAGACTATAAACCACAGAGCGAAAGATCTCATGAAAATGCAACTCAAAACTAAACCCTAAAAACAAACTGGCGAGGGTCCCTATGTGCAATGGGGCGAGGTGTGAAATAGGTCACAACAATGCCCAAGGCCCCCTCCAAGCCCCCTTTGTGCCCTAAAGAAGCAATTTTTTTTCTTTTGGCCATAACTTGGGCATACGATATCGAAATTGGGCGAACGAGATATCTTCAAAAAGCTGGTTCCGTGTATTTTCCACTAGTGTGGGCCTCATCTCATCACCATTTTTTGCTATTGGCGCATTCTACAGACTGTCAAAGTCAAAAGTGTTGCTTTCACTCTCGAGCTCATAACTTTTGACTAGTTTCTCCATTTTTTGCGATTCTTGCGGTGTTGGAAAGGTCTTTCAGAGCTCTTTACAATCCATGCACTTTTTCCAATTTTTTCTCCAGGTACATTTTATTCAATTTTGTGTTTCCACATTTTGGTGACTTACTTGGACGTTTTAGCTCTTGGAAACTTTCTATTTGTGTGTGATGAATTATTTTTGGCTGTTCTACATGTATTTCCAACACTGTCCTATTTAGGCATTGTAGACGTCTTTTGTATGCACTTTCTCTTTTGTAGATGCACTAAGATAAAGTGCCATTGTTGTACTTGCTTTTTGGGGATTTCTCAAATCCTGTTGTGTATTTTGCTATGTTCCACCAAATTTTTGGGATGGGGGGACGGCGGGATGGGTTTCAGGGACGACAATTTTTTGTGGGGATTTTAGGGGACGGGGGGACGGCTGTATAGTATATATATATATATATAGAGAGAGAGAGAGAGAGAGAGAGAGATTAAAAATATAGGGAAATTTCAGATATTCATATTAGTAATGATAATCATAGCAATGAACATTCATAAAGTTGCAAATGTAATCACCAATCATATTAACATATGCATTATACAATCAAATTATCGAACAAATTAATACTACAGCTACTTGATTGCTTCCATGGACCATAATTCATGCCAAATGGTCAATGTGCATATGATATAAAATAATAAAATGCCCAAAAGGCTACAAGTTTGTGCAAATGTCAAAATGACAAAGTCACAAGTGTCCAAAACATAGTAATAGAAAGTATGATGGCTGCCGCTACTCGACATTTGCCATCATTGCATCAAAATTAGACTCAAGAGTTTGAGTCACTGTCACTGTGAGGGGTTGGCTCATCTAATGGAACTCCAACCAATCCCTCCTGCCTCTCCTCATCAATTTGTGCAATGTCCTCTGGATCAACATCCCATCGTAATGCTGGAGTCTATCTATACTCAGGAGTCTGACGATCTTGGAGTCGCAAAGCACTATGCACAACCACTAATTTTTCTGCCCGTCTAGAGGTCAACCTATTCCTCTTGATAGAGTGAATAAAGCCGTATATTGACCAATTCCTCTCTTCAGCAGAGGAACTAGGAACCTGGGAGAGGAGACAAAAACTAAATTAGTAATTTACTAATTAGCACATTCAATTTAAATTATGATTATATAAATGTTCAAACTTCAACACTAATCTAAATCAAATTATGTTAATCTAATGTATTACCTATGAAAGGAGGCGAATAGCAAGCGTCCTCAATTGTGGTGCATCCTTCCCATGCCATGACCACCATCCAATAGGATCCTTTTGAGTTATTGTAGTTCTATCTACCTTGGCCTCTGGTTTGCCGAATGTTGGACCACGAAGATTAACAAAGTTAGTGAACTGTGTACGAGCTAGACCGGCCTCCTCAACTGAATATATTTTTGCAAGGGCCCTCATAAACCCTTCTTTCACCTCATCGTCATCACAAGGAGGCATCCTACTAGGTTTAGGTACATACCATTCGGGATTAAGAGCAAAGGCTGCCATATGAAGCGGGGTGTTCATAGTGTTCCACCGCCACATCAGAATGGGCCTAATTTTTTGCTCATATAATCCCGAATTAGGATCCCTATTAGAAATTGCTTTCTTCATTTTTCCAAGCATGGAGTGAAAAGTTTCATAAATCTCTCCAAGACTTGGAGAGTTTGTATCAGCATATCTAATGACATCCACAATTGGTGAAATGATGGAACAAATATATCTGCAAACAAAAATTTGAAAAAAGACAAGTTAGAACTTAGAAAATCAAAAAATAATAAAATCATATATATTTTTATAAAATCAACAATCAATAACAAGTTTTTACCTCACATTGGACCACCAATTATCATCAAGAATTTTTTGTTTGATGCTTCTCCCTTCTACAGTGCTTGCCATAGACCATCTATTCCACTCTGAATTAATTGTCATCAACTGTAGAGTACCTCAAGCATCCTCTCTAACAAAATAAAGTAGCTGGCATACCTTGTTGCTAAGAGCTTGAAAAATTCCTTCTTTGAAAATGTCCTAAAGAAGGCAAGTGAGGTGTGATGGTTGCAAATAAACATCTGAATGTCTCTAGCCTCTACAATCACCTGGTGCACCCAATCTATCTTCCCTATGTCTTTCAATGCGTTGTTCAACACATGAATACAACAAGGGGTCCAAAAGATGTGTTTGTAAGCACTCTCAACCATCAAACTTGCTAATTTGCACAAACATGCTGAATCAGTAACCACTTGCACAACATTGTCTGCCCCAACCTCCTCTATAGCATCTTTCAAAATATTAAATTGAAAATTTGCTTCCTTGCACTTTCTAGAACAATCAACGGCTCTAAGGAAATATGAACCAGCTGAACATGTGACTATGATGTTTATAAGAGGCCGCTATCTAATATCGGTCCACCCATCCATGATAATAGAGCAGCCTGTTCTAATCCAACACTGCCTCATGTCCTCCATCACCACACTCACCTTAGAATATTCTTTGTCAAGGAGTGTAGTGTGTAATTTATTTTCTCTAGGGGGAACGAATGAGGTACCAACAGCTGCCACATCTCTAAACATTTGTTTGAAGTAGGGAGAACATGCTACATGGAATGGGATGGCATGGGCATAGAAAGATTTGGCAATGGAAGACTTTCCCACATCTCATGCTTGCACATTGAACATACTTGCAACTGTATTTTGCTGCTCACTAGAAGTAGCAGCCTTCCTCTTCCCTCTTGTGGAAATATGAACATCACCCACACCACTACTACCACTACCAACACTAGGACTACCAAGCATAGAGGGCATAGGTGAGGTTGAATGTGCGGATTGAGTTTGCATTTGTTGATCCATAGGCCTTCCTCCGGCCTCCATGTGCAATCTATAACATTCTATCCTCTCAAAATCTTTTATTTCTATACAACCCTTGACCCCATGGCCTCCAAAATCCAATAGATGAGAATAGACTCTTGTATAGCTCCCATAATAATTATCTTTGCAAATGTGACATAGCCACAATCTACTACCCCCAGTGTTTTTCCCTTTGCCTTGGTCTATACATGATGCTAGTTGAAAAAGAGGTTTTTTAGGATTAAAAGGGCCTTTTACATATTTTTTCAAATCTTCAGAAGGGATATTAAATGGGGTTGTTTGAGGCTGCTCCCTATGAACTAATTGGGTTTCTTCCCCCCTCTCAACATGCCTACTATCTTCACTACTGCTGCTCATTTTGTTTTGTTTTGGTTTTTGCAAACTGAAAATAAAAAAAATACAAAAAATCATACATTTTATCATTTTAATTTAGAAAAAAATGGAGAAGAATGAAAGATAATGGAAGAATAACTTACCTCTTTCACTTCTCTTGCTAGTTGCTGCCTTAATGCTCTCCTTTTTTCCTCCTAAATGCTGGGTTTTCTTCTCCAACAACTCTTTCAAACCCTCCTCTTTCTCTTCTCACTTTTGCTCTTGGCTGCAATTTTTTTTTTTTGGCAAGTTAAAATGAGGTCAAATGAAGGTAAGAAGATGTTTTAAGTGGCCATATTAGGGTTGGGAGGGCATGGGGTCCACAAAGGAAAGAATACAAAAAAGAAAATTTAAAAAAACTTTTTTTCTTGTGTTTAAAATGCTACTGGGCAAAGGGGGAAAACCGATTGTTCCCGGGACAGTCGTGGGACGGCTAGGCGTCCCCTATTCGTCCCCTGGATGGCTGGCCGTCCCCCTTTTGTTTTGGGACGTTTTGTCCATTCGGGGACGTTCCCGAAAATCGGAAACTTTTTGGGGACGACTGTCAGCCGTCCCCCAGGCGTCCCTCATTCCCGAAACGTTCTCGGGACAGGTATGGGGGGCAAAAACCCAGGGGACGTGTCCCCGTGTTTCCTTGGTATTTTGTATTCGAACTATGTTATAAAGTGCCATGGGGGTTTGTGTAGCCCTTTTGTTTTGCCATCACACCTTTGTCAAGTGAGTGTCTCTTCCACGATAGCATCGAATCCTAGTGATTCTTGCCTCATGCGTGTGTTCCTTGTTTGCACCCCCTTTTCTAGTTGTAGGCACTTTCATCAACATATTCAAATGTTCTTGATCTTCTTCATTCACTTTTTGGTGACACATAGTTTCAATGGACCTATCTTGGCTCTCCCTTGTCTACATTATGGGGGGGGGGTTTCTATTGTTGGTGCTAATTGTTGGTTGAAAATTTTGTATACCTTGAGGATATGCAAAATTGTGGCTTCAGCCATAGTATGTGAGATAAAATCTCCTATTTTCAAAGGGAAGGCTTCCGCTTTGCTTTCTATTTTAACAATTCAGAAATAAACTTTAACTATAAATCTATTCTAAATTTGGGTGAAACTTTGTCTTGTTGTCTTTTTTCATAAAAGACACTTATTCTTCTCTTATTTCAGAAAAGAATAACAGCTGAAAGCATACATGATTAATGAAGTAAACAAATAAAAAAGCAAAGTTTCCATAAAGGCACAAAGTCCTCCGTTGTTCCTCCGGGATGGGAAAAGAAATTGAAAGCACAAAGTCTTTGACAACTTACTCTCCTATCAATCTTTTTAGATGATTTTCTAGTTACCAAGTACAGTATGTAGCAACTCAAAATCTAACTACATGATGCATTTTTAATGCACATAGGAAATAAAAGAAGCACAAGGTCTGCAGGTTACCCCCTTTGCTTGAGCATTCTACAATAGCTTCAAACGTGACAAACAACTCAAAGTCTGCAGTATCAAATCTGAAAACCAATCTAAAACTCCAAACGCAATAAGCAACTCAAAGTCTGCAAAATTGAGCTTGAATCCCTCTTGTATAACACCACAAAACTCGCAATCAATATGCAGAAAATGTCGTCACATAACACCTTGAATCAACACAAAGTTTGAAAGCAATTTCCCTCTTTTAATTGACTGTAATCTGATTTACATCTAAGCTCAAAGTATCAAAGTGCACATACAAACTAGCAGAGTTTTGTTGCATTGCCAAAAGATAAAGATTACAATAAACCCCCTCAAGTATTTATAGGAGAGAAGCCTTGAAAAAAAGGTGGGAGGATCCCAACTAATTTGAGAAATTCTCTCAACCACTAACTACTTGCAATTGACTTATTCCAAATTACAGTCCTAGTTTATTTTGACTTGTAACTTGATTGCATGTAATTGCAATCTTCAATAATGCGAGTAGCATGGCCACTTGCCGTTACAATTTCTGACTTTACATGTAATTTGTCAAAACAAAATTACAAATATATAATTGAAACTATTCTAAGTGTTCGAAGACACGACTTGAACTACATCATCCTTGATTGGATCTTCATGTTGTTGTTTGGAAAACATTCTTCCATCTTTGTCTTGAAAGCATTCTGTGCTCAATCATGTCACTTATTCAACTCCTTGTGTGGCTTCGTCATGTTGTTGTTCTTTCTTTGTATCATTCTCCAGCCTTGGAATTTGTTTGAAACATAAGACCCATGCCTTATATTATTGATTTGCCTTATATTATTGATTTGGTAGGTCATGTGTGCAAACAGGACTGACAAGGGAAGAGATAAATTGATGCAAAAATGGGTTCACGAGTGAATTTCCGGTTTTGGAAGGCTGACAGCAAGTGAACTTATAACAAATAACTTTAAAAACATCCCTTACTTGCAAATTGGGTCTTGAGACCCCCATTGCAAGTGACAAACAAATTTTAAAAGCTTAACTTGTAATTCGGGTCTTGAGACCCCCATTACAAGTGGCAAACAAATTTTAAAAGCTTAACTTGTAATTCGGGTCTTGAGACCCCCATTACAAGTTAAAAACAAAACATAAAGACTTTAACTTGTAATTCGGGTCTTGAGACCCCCATTACAAGTTACAAACAAATTTAAAAGTAATTTAAAAACCTCTAGCTTGCAAATCGGGCTTTAAGACCCTGAATGCAATTTACATCAATTTTATAAAGTGACTAAAGTGCTTTCACTTGCAGATTGGGTTTTAAGACCCATAATGCAAGTAAACAATAAAATAGAAAAAGTGACTTGAAAAGCTCATAAAGTGAAATCGGGTCTTGGGGACTTGATTGCAAGTGAATGTATCACTTGCATTTTAGAACTTGAAATCCCCACACTTGCAATAAGGTTTGTTGTACCTCAAAATTAAAATTTTTGTTACACTTAGACATTTTGAAGAAATGAGTAGAAGTCTTGTTAAATTAGTTAAAAAGGTCAAAATTTGGGTGTGCATGTCTTGCATGGGTTAAAACACAAAATTTTCAAAATATGATGATTTGAGTCTGCTCAGAGCAGCTTAATCTACAAAACCCAGATCTCATTTTTTCATCCCTATTTTTTAGGAAAACTGCTATTTTTAGAAATTTTCTAAAAATAGTAACTTTTTCTTGGTTTCTTTTGAAACAGATATTGGCAAAACTTTCTAAAAATAGAAAGTCGGTCCGATAGGGTTCAAATTGATTTTGATTAGCTCAAAATACGTCCATATTAGGCTGGTGCAGTCAAAATCTCAAAATGATCACTTTTTCCCTAGTGGGTCTATTTTGCTTTTTCAGAAGCATATCAGGAGCTCTGAGGTCATCAATGGAGGTCAGTCAGCTGCCAGGCATTAGATTAGACATTCAGGTGTTCAACATAAGGCGAGTTGGTGAGCAAGCACGAAGAACGAAGAAGGTTAAAATTGTGAAAATTTTCTAACACTTGTTGACTTGGGCGCCCTAGGTGAGAATAGGCGTCCATCTTTTTAGGGCATGAAATGATGAAATTAGGGTTTACGCCTCCAACCAGAGTTGCTCAGTTCTCTCCTAGCCTCGCAGCGAGTCAGACGGTACAGTCAATAGATCATCTAGTCGCTTGGGATTCGAGGCCGAACAGGGGGAATCCAAACTAAAGTCAGAATAAAAAAGAATGAAAATTATCAAAATTTAACTAAGTCTGGGAACTTTGGGCGCCATTGGTGAAGAAGGGTGCCCAAGTTTTTGAAGCACCTAACTCAGCAGTTAGGGTTTGAGAATATGCTCAATCTCTTCAGTATTCAGCCAACTTCACAATGCCTGTCTCCGTCAAAGCATCCGACTGCTCAATCTCCAGTAGATTCAAATCAAAGAGGAACATACAAAATGAAGGTTTCAAACTTGAAGATGAAAGTCAGATGAAAATGGCTAAGTCTGGAAGGTTTGGGCGCCCCAGGAGAGAAGAGGCGCCCAAGTTTTCAAGGGCCTAAACAGATGAATTTGTAGAAGTAGCTCTAATGTGATTTCTTCAGAATTGATCCAGCTCTCCAATGAGATATTCAGCGCATCAATTGGAGTTTGTAGTCGCCAGATACGAGAAGTTGAACAAAGGGTTTGATGAGAGCTAAGAACTGAGATTCAAAAGCAAACAAGAAAAAATGAAAAATAATCCAACTCTGGTGAGTTTTGGCACCACAGCTTGCTAGGGGCGCCCAAGCTTTTGAAGGCCCAAACTCAACTATTTGATGAAGTCTCTCCCAGAAGACCTCTCTTAATATCTCCTTAGCTTTGCAACGAGCATAACCATCAGTCCATCTGATGCTCGGATCGCCATATTCGACAAGATCATCTGTGGAAGAGTTAATGAAGGAATTGAAGATCATAAAAATGGCTAACTTTGGACAAAATGGGCGCCCCTGGAAGAGAAAGGCTCCCATGAATTTGAAGGTCTAGATGAAAATTTTAGCTAGAGAGGCCTCCAGAACAATCTTCTCAGAACGGGTTTGGCTCCGCAATGAATCATTCAGCTCGCCCATTAGTTTAGTCTACAAGCCGGAAATCGAGGTCAAAGTAGGGGGTCAAAGTCGTGAGAACATGAAAATATCAAAAAAATGACTTAACACTGCTTGAAGTGGGCGCCCCTAGCCAAGAAGGGCGCCCAACTTCTCATGCCTTAGTAGAATTTTCAAGATTTTCAAAATTGCAAAGAGGAAGAAGACGTCCAAGTTCAATGATTTGAGATTTTTAGGGTTTTGAAAATAAAAGCAAAAGAAAGCAAACCTAATTCAAACCCTAAGTCTATTTAACACCACTCTTCAATGTAATTTTCATTATTTTTGCAGGTAGCATTCATAGGAGAAAATTGGAGCAGCAAGTTTGAAGAAATTTTTCAAGATTCAAGAGCTCAGTTTGCTGGTTATTCATCAAATTTTTACAGATCAGCAACATAAACCCTTGCTTTTTCATCCAAAAGATCAAATTTTTCAAGGAGAAGGTCAAGGTTTTCAAATTTTCAGCCATCTGGGTCTATCACCTCATTCTTCTGAAGAAATTTTCAAGAACTTCATCAAGTTGCAGCAGCTGCTTTTTATTTGCATGTCAGTGAAATCCTCAGTGCATTCAGTTTTCAATCATCTGGGTCTTCTCAAATCAGTCTTTTGAAGAAAATCCATATCACAACTTTTTTCAAGAAAATTTCAAATCCTAGGGCTGGCTACTTTTTCAATCAGCCATCAGTATTTAGCAAATCTAATCAACTGGGTTCATTTCTAATTGTATTTTGAACAAAACCCAGGTGCCAATTTTTTTTGTGAAAAATTGAAGAAATTAGGGTTTGCTGCTTTTTCAGTATAAAATCAAAATTTTCGAAAACAAACGATCTGGGTTGTTTTGCAACAAAATTCTGAGCAAAACCCATATCTTAGAAATTTTTTCAAAAATTTGTCTGTTAGACGAAGAAAAATCAGCATTCTAAAAATAGTAAGTTGCTCAAGACTTGTCTGAACCTAGGCAAGTTTATATTCATTCTTCAGGGTTTCTGAAATGGAGTACACTCCCAATGTTTTCAAGACTGGATCAACTCTTTATCATGATTACATCAAAACAGCTGAGACAAATTTGCATCACATTAAGCCGGTGTTCGATCTACACGCTTTGGAGAGCGCAGGCAACACTTCCATCAGGAACTTGGGACACTCTGGACTCCTTACAGCAGCGTCTATCCCTATATCAGTTCAAAGTCTTGAGTTCGTAATCGCTTGCATCAAGCATTACAACCCGGCTACAAGGGAGATTCAATCAGTTGATGGTAGATTGATATGCAGTCTGAAGCCTGATATGATTGAGAAGTTTTTTTCCATTCCCCCATGGCCTGAAAGTGTTACTATCTCAAAGGGTGAATGTGAAAGGATATGGGAAATGCACAAAGACAAGTACAGTAAGAAGATTGCATAGAGGTGGATGAAAGAAAAGCATAAGACTTTGCCTAAGAACGTCGGGCGAGGAGAGTTTAAGGATGAAATTGCTATCATAATCACCTTGCTCAATAGGGTAACTAGCTCAGAAGATGCCACCAAGTTCCAGCCTTAGATGTTTTACGTTATACCCCACGTCATGAAGAAAACCGAGTTCTATGATTGGCCCACTTTGATCAGTGACAACCTACATCAACAGATAAAAAAATACTTCCAATTTTATGAGTTCCATATGGTTTATTACCTAGTCTACTTGGTGGCCTATCAAGGTCAATTCAGAGGGTTGAACACCGAGGGATCATTGAGTGTACAACATATATACAACTACTATCCCCAGTTGGAATTCACGAAGTCGCTGCATCACTACAAGAGAGTGAACGAGGCTTTTCTTATGTACACAGTGCGGGACCTAGACAATGAATTGCGCGTCCGTATCTCTTCAGTTGCCAGGGTAGCGATGGCGGAGTGGGCAGATTGGTTCAGCCAATTTCCTACTTTCACCTATCTTAGGGTCTATGGCTATTCAGGTGCCCCGCTCATGTTACCAAGGTACCCGTCAGACGAGGTCGTCTTCATGGAGTTCTTAAGGCAGGCACACGATGTCCATGCATTCTTGAGGAATAGAAAGAAACCCTCCCTCAATTTTCCATTAGGGCTGGGAATCTATGCATGCAAGACTGTTGCAGATGCTAAGACAATGGGAGATGAGTTAGATAAACTCGGCTTCAAGCCTTACAGCGAGAGACGATCATTTGATCCTCATGGTGTCTACGCTGGCCGACTTGAGAAAAACTATGCTCATATATTTGCCCTTGAAGATTTTTGGGCTAATTGTACAGATGAGTTCGAGGTGCGGAGGCGTAGTTACAACAAACTCACTCTTCACTAGATGAAATTTTGTTTAAATGAAGATATAGAAGGGTTATCAAATGATGATGAGGATGTGCTTCTCACGATATATGCTCATAAGTGAATTGAAGATCAGCCTCTTCCTCAAGTTAATTGGGCTAATAAGGAATCTCTCTTAGTTGAAGAAAGGACAAGACAAGTCCTTGAACATAGCAAAGTTTTCCTAATCCTTAAGAGGAAAAACTCCATTCCAGCAGCAGAGCCGCCAAGGACAATTCCCTCTTCTTCCAGAGCACAGTTAAAAGGGAAGGGCAAAAGTCAGTCTCAAGAAGGTGTCAAAGGTAGTAGATCAAGTAAAAATGTAAGAAGAAGGTTAGACTTCTCAGGCATAGTCATATAGGAGCAACCTACAGTTGTAACAGAAGCTCCTCCTAACGAGCCCGTACCTCAGAAAGAAGCAGAAGAGCCACCTTTAACACATGTTTCTGTACCTTTGACAGAACCTTTACCGATTCACGTCGATCTTGATATTGAAGATGATGAAGAAATTGCAATTGTACCTCCTAAGGAAGTTAGTAAAGATACTACCGTGTCTTGGCTTGAGAACTCCTTGGGAAGGGTAAGAAGAAGGCCTTCATATCAGGTAAATTTCGATGATCTTGATAACATCTATCAAGAACCTCCTAAGAAGAAAGCAAAGAAGCAAGTTCATTTTGCTAGGAATCCTGATAGCGAGATAGTCATGGAGACTGAATTGCCCCCATAGGACAAGAATAGGGATGAGGTGAATATGGATGACTTCGTGATGGTCAAGGCTAATCTTGGTAGAAATACCAGACATGTAGATGTGAGTCTATTCAGAGTTGTGTCCGAAAACCTTCAGGAAAGAGTGCTCAAGGATGGAGAAGACAAGGCAGCCCTCAAGGCTGAAAATCAGCAGCTCAGGTATATTTCTAACCTTGTCCATGGTTCTTCACAGGCAACCCAGTTGCTGCCCCAGATTTTAGAGACACCAGCTGATCATCATCAATTGAGACAACTGGTCATTTGTAGGAAAGAAACTCAGGAGTGGATCGAGAGTTTCATTGTCAGATGAAAGGAGATCCTAGCACGGATGTTTCAGTTGAGAGAAAACGCTCATGAACTACGTCAAGGTATCCAAGGGTTTGAACAAATAGTGGCTGAAGTAAAACCAAGGCATGAAATCATCATTGCTGATTTAGATATAGCCTATGGTTCAACAGTTTCAAAAGAACACAAGAGGCAGATCCTTGCTTGGAGAGAGTGTCATGTTTTTAAAGTTAAAACTTACGAGAGGACATCCGAAGAGTTTATTGCCTACAGACAAAGGGTGATCGAAACTCTTCTTTTCATCAGTGAGTTTGTCACAGAGATTCCTTCTCAATACAGTCTTGAAGATGGTTCCTATGTCAGGCTTGATGAGGTGCAAACTCAATTTCAGAGTGTTGTTTGTAGCCGTGATAGTAGCAATACAGTTGGCAGAAGGATGAGTCATATTTTGACGATGTCAGCAAAGTTTGAAAAGGCGGCCAATGAGGTCGAAGATTTCCTAAGATCTGTTGCAGATGCTGAAGATATTTTAGAAAAGCGGTGTTTTGCCATTGATGGCATAGATGCACCGAACCGGGACACAATTTCTAATTTCTTAACGGATGTGATCGAGCTTTAAAGTAGCTTTCTTCTATAAGCTTTTTTCCCGCTTTCTTTCTATTCTTGGAATAATTCTTATCCATTCTTTGAGAAGAGAAAGAAGATAAATGTAATAGTTGGCGTTTCCCGCTTTTTCTACTTTCTTAGGTGTTAGATGCTATCTTCTTTCTAGATTTAGAAATAAAGCTTGCTTGCTGAGCAAGCCCTAGATTGTGAAAGCAAGGAGATTTTAGGGTTCCCTACTCCTCTGCTTGCCTATAAATAAGAGCCTTTGCTCATTAGTTTTCTTTAACCATGCTAGTGATAACAAAACGCTGAGCTTATTGTGCCTTCTATTTGTTACTCAAGTGTTGTTCAATTGTTTTATGATAGCGAATTTTTGAGTCTCTTTTAGCCAACAAGGAGTTGTAATTACTGTTCCTATTGTGTAAGAACAAGATTGCAAGCCTCTTTTCAGCTGCAATTTCTTGTTCCAGGCATGTTAGTAGTCAATTTTGTTCCAGAAGTTTGAGTAATAAAATCATGAGCTTCCTTTGCCTTGATATAACATCTCAGATTTCCTGTAATGTTCCCTTCTCAATTGTGATCGATTCAGTTGACCGTTGGCCTATTCCGGAGACCCGTAGGCTACTCGGAGGGTGAAATTAGGGTTTCCTATTTTTGAGGAGGTGGTTGCTTGAAGTTTGGAAATTGGATTGCGGATTCTTTCTGGGTTTTCAGAGAGCTTCGCAGTGGTATGGACCGTTTGGTGTTTTGAGCAATTTCATGAATTTACTATTTTTAGTAAATTCTATTTTTGGCAGTGGACTGGTTGGTTTTTGTTCAATTGGTTCTCTTCTTCAGGCGATTTAGTTGGTATTGATGTTTCTGGCTTTTTGAGACATTTTTATGGAGAAGTTATTTTCATATTATAATGTTATATTTTAATATTATAACCCCTTGGCCTAGCATTATAACTTTATATTGTTTTAAAAAGGGGGACATTATGGGTGAATGCCTCATCAGGAGAAAGTTTAAATATTTCAAACGTTCAAAAATGCAGAGGGAGAATTGGACGCCAACCTTGAAGGGAAGATTATTTTAAAGAAAAAAGTTAATATTATTGCTTCTTTGAAGTGGACGCCACCTTGGAGGGAAAAGAGTCAACTTAAATTTGAATTGCCTTGACTTCTAATTTTGGCGCACCTTCTAGAGATTTCTGGAGATGCTCTTCAAAGTTTATAAAAGGAGACCTCTTCTCTTCATTTGGATAACTCATATTTTCAGTAAAGTTATGTTGCCGAAATGGTGACAAAATTGCTTCGAGGAAAGCACACCTCCTAGCTTGGCTCATCTTCTTGCTTGAAAGATAGCAACTAGTTGAGAGGTAGATTGTAGTTGAGTTTGTTTCAGCATTGCGTTTGTGTTCCTAGCATATTAGTTCAGTTTCTTTGCATTTAGTCATATTTTTGGAGTTGCTGAATATCACAGCTGATTGTAAGTTTCATTCATAGATTCAAAAATAAAAATATTGCTGTTCTGGGCGTTTAACCAATCTGATTCCTTGCTAGGGGCGACCTTGTATGCTAAGTTTCAGATTTTATTTTCATGTATTGGATTTTATGGAGCAAAATCGCCCCTCTTTGAGGGCCGTACTTTTTTGAAGGTGTGTTGAATTCCGTGCAAAATTAATGGGAGTCTTTTGGGTTGGTTTTACTGTTCCTTCTTGGGCGCCATCATCCTAGGAGCTGTATGCATTTCGTTTCATGTGATTTGGGTGAGTTTTGAGTGAGTTGTGAGAATAATAGTGAGTTGCTGAGTTGCTGGTCTGTGCATTTTCAGTCAAAAATCAGTTATATCAGATTGGGGAAAATTCATTAGTTGAGTGAGAAACTGATTCTAAAAGGTTTTGTGGGCATTGGAGAGTAGCTAACATTATTGCAGCATTGAAAGCTTCTAATCTTGTGTTCTTGGCAAGCTCTCTAATTCATTGTAAGCTGAACAGTAGTACTGTCAGTAATTCTCACTTTTTCTCTTTGACTTACTTGTAATTCCTGCTGAATAAGTGGAAGAGGCTGGCTTGCCGCCTATTTACTTTCAGTTAATAGCCTTAGGGACCCTCTGACCATATGCTCGCCATCTCTCGGTGCCATCTTGGTTAGGGTTACTTTCAGCTCATCTTGCATAAGATCCTCTGACCATATGCTCGTCTATTCTAGACGCATTCTTGGTTAGAGTTCCCTTCCAGTTCTGCATTGCATCAGATCCTCTGACCATATGCTCACACCTTGCCCAACCTTGGGATCCTGGTGTACATCCTTGGTTAGAGTTGCTTTCCGCATCATTTTGGTTTAGAGCTAACCTTAACGGGTGCATGTTGATTGTAATTGTAATCGGAAAAACAAAAAAAAAATTGGTCCGGTTCATTACATTTCCGTTATTTATGTTCTACTTTTATGATCTTGATTTCAGCTTACATTGAAGTATGTAGATGTTTGTTGAGAAAGAGTTTATTGAAGTATTTTGTCAGAGAATCAAACTTGTTTATTTCTAGTTTCTCTTGCTCTACGTATTACTTGAGAAGTTAGAAACGTCTTTAGTTTAAGTTAGTCGTAGTTGAAGTTCTTAAATCAGAAAATCTCAGCTGCGGCGTTTGTGTTTAATAAACCTTGTGCTCTAAGCTGATCAAAAAGATAGGCAACTTAGTTCTTAGTTTACTTACTTTCAACACCATCAGTAAGAGGGAGCTTCCCCTCCTAATTTGAAGAGCAGTTTATCTGTGCATAGCTATCCGTTTCATATACGCATTCCAGAGGTGCGAATTTAAACACCAACAAGGTCTTCAAAACCCGTAATTGACCAAAAACACACCAAAAATGACTTAGAATTTCACGAAAATGGATGAGTGAATGAAAAATGTTGGCCAAAAGGACTATAGACCCAAAACTTAAAATGCCCAACCTCTGTACCTCGTAATATGTGCCTTGAGGCCTAAAAATGTCAAAATTTTGATGGGTTATCTCTGATTTTTGCATGTCAAAAATTAGGAACAACAATAATGCTTCCTTGGTTTCGTTTTGGAGTGAGCTACGTATTGAGTTTTGTCCCTGTGTACTAGGCGTATGTAGCAATTGTTACTCTTGGATTCCTATTTTTGGAGGCGACCTAATTTCACTTGATTAGTGTTCTTTAGACTATTGGTACTTGTATTTTTGACTTGCATCTTGCATGGTTGAGTAGTGTTGTTGGGGTCACTCATGCAGATTCATGTGTCATTTGTATCTTCTATTGCCAGATGTTTTCCTTTATTTGCCATCTAATCATTGTTCAAGTAGTGTCATTGGAGGCACTCGTACAAATTCTTGTTTTCTTGATCCTAATCATCATCTATTTTCAGAGGAGGTTTTTCATTTTATCACTATAGCAGTCATCTTTCGACAGTTGTCTACAACTTCTTCGTGCTTCAACGATGTTCTTCACATTCCTATCTTTCTGAGACATTGTTTTGAAGGCTTCTTAGTCCTTCATTCTCCTTTCTTTCTTTTAGATAGGAGATTTTCCCATGAGGTTTTCTCTTTTTCTCCAATACTGAGAGATTAGATTGTTTGTATATGGGTACCTCATCAAGCCTTGTTTGTTGGGACCCATTCATGCATTCTTTGCTTTTTATGCATTCGCTTTTTTAGGGTTTTAGCTACTCCCTAAGTTACACTTAAGGGGGGTGTTAGAGTTATCACTCATTAATTAATAATTAATTAATTTGTAATTGATTAGTAGGCTAATTTCACTTTATGCACTTAAGTTAAACTTAGGAGTGCTTTTTTCTTTTATTAGATTGAGCTATTATTAGATCATTCTATCTCATCACATGTGATGTTGACACTTGTCATGATCTAATACCTTTCTCATTTAGGGTTTTCTCTTACAAGCATTGTCCTTCATTGTATTAACTCACTTAGGCTCTTCAGAAGTTTAGTGAAAGCTCTTGGCATCTCTTGTAAGTTTTTCTTGTTGAGGAAATAGCAAATCCTTGTTTGCAACTCTCATGTGTGGAAGGTGTTCTCATTTGCTGTTTGATCCTATGTCTTGTGTGTTTTCTTAATTCCAATAATAACAAAAAAATTTGAAAGAAATAATTGAGTTTCTATCAATACTTTTTGGGCCATATGGACCCCTAACATGTTAATTCCTTGTTGATTAGCTCTCGTCAATTGGAAGGTTGGTGGCCAAATGGTAGGTTTGTCAAGGCTCTTTTAGATATGTTTGGGAAGTATGTTCACTCTCGATCGTCCATCAATAATTGTGTTTGTTAGATTCTTTCCAAGAATCTCCATATGTAGTATGACAGGTTTCTTCGCCACATTAGCTGTCAACAAGATGGGTTCTATTAGCTGATCGCCATGCAATGGAGGTTCTACTATTAAATCTTTGCCCCTCTTGGCCCATTTTTCCTTCTTTGTCTATTGTTTGTTATGATAGTGATTGTAGTCCTCAATTGTAGCTTGGTTTGTAAGAGATTTTCCTTTTTATGGGTATGGTAGTTTGCAATAATCGTCTTCAATATTTTTATCTGACTCAAGTCTCATGGAAATACTTGCATTTCCATTAGAACATTATCACTCTCTTGCCATAGCTTGTTTGCTCCATTTCTTCTTTTGCTTCACGAATCTTTTTTTCTCCATATGCGGGTCGAGATATACTACCTTTTTGGTTTGAGCTTGTGTGATTGCTAGAACTTCGTTATTTTTTTTTCACTTCAATCATATTGCTAGTGGCTTTTTGTTATGGGTAGCTGATATCCTCATAGTCTCCTGGTCCACAACACTTACACAATATTCTTGCTCTGTTTTGGCAATCTTTGGCGAAGTGTCCCAAATCATTGTATTGTCTACATTTATAATAGGGCGTCATTTCGAGTCATATTGTACTCGGCTACTCCTTCCACTGTTATTAAAATTAAATATATTATTTTTTAGATCTTTTGTTTTGATATTCACTAGGGTCTGCATTGTTATTATGCTTGGGTGGTGTACTTGGTGGAGTGGACTACTTGCCTTGTGTGAAGTGTACTTGTGTACTCCTTGTTTTCAAGTTATATGGGCATTTTTTAATAAAGTGGCCCAAAACTTGACAAATATCACAAAATAATTTCTTTGGACAATTTATTTTAATATGTCCTTCACTTTTGCATTTTGTGCACTAGAGTACCTTGTTTTCTTTAGTTTTGTTTTCTACTTTTAGTTCTTTCATCATTCGCTTCATATCTCTTCTTAGGCTTGTATAGGCCCAAATTTATTCTTGCTATTATCGTTTGAACTTTCATCATCCTCCATTTTTTTTTTTCACAAGAAGATATTTTGTCTTCACTCTCTATATCCATTGCACGATTGTAGGCTTTTGCATAAGAAGAGGGTGGTACTACCTTTGTCTTCTTCCATAGTGAAGGAATGAGACTCTTGATGAGCCATTTCTTTTTGAGACTATTTGTTTGTTCTTTTTCTAAATTTACTAGGAGTTTTTTGAACCTACGATAATAAGCTCTTGTTTGCCTTTCTTTGTACTATCAATCTTAGTTACAATTTCATTTGTTAGTGTTTTGTAGCGGTGGGAGGTATTTCTCTAAGAATAATTATTCAAGGCAAGTCGGCCTATCAATTATAAAAAAATATCATATTGCCTATTTTGGCTCAAGAGGAGAGCTCGCCTAAGTCTTGTATATATTGGAGATGGAGTCTACACTTTAATCAATCAATTCATTCCATCTCAATTCGATTGCCTATCACTTCAGGAGCATATTCACACTCAAGGAGCAGATTCACATTCAAGAAGAAGAGTTTATATTCTTGGTGACTAAGAATTTCGCACTATCTTCAAGTGCTGGTCTATTGTATGATATTTGGCCTTTCTAGGGCCTTATTTTGAGTGCTACTTCTGCACTATTATTTTTGATTTATAAGAGAATAATTTGCTGCTGTGTTTTCGGCCTTTCTAGAAAGGCCGAATATCATGCTATTAGTTAAAACTATCATTTATCTAGTAACTATTTTAAGAGCCAAACAAAAGCCTAGCAGATACAGTGTGAGAATAAAATTTTCTGACATAGTTGAAACTTGCTTGCCATTGGTAAATGCTGCTTGTTCCATTTGGAGAATTTTTTGTCCATTTACTCATAGATCCAATTCCACATGTCTTTTAGTGAAGGACTAATAGAGAAGGGTATACCAAGGTATCTGACCTACTTATTACAAGCCCCCCAGCAAAGTTGTGCTTATAAAACCACTCCAGTGGACTATCTTGCCAATTAAGTAGAGTAGGTTTATACTAAGATATCTTAGCTCTAGACGCCATATAGAATAGTTTAAGTCTTCATCATATTATCAAAATTATCTTCTTCCAACTTCATAAAAAGAGTAGTATCATCTACAAATTGAATGTTCAATAAATTGTCATTATTTGGAAGAATAAGCACTTTGACCTTATGCCCAACAATGCTAGCTCTCAAATAGTAATACAGGGCATCAAAAGCAATCACAAACAATGCAGGGGCAAGATGACAACCTTGCCTAATTGATCTTTATAGGGAGAAGGGTTCTGTGAGAGATCCATTAATATCAATTTGCATAGAAGCATCCTTAAATAAGACCTTTATCATACTACATAAATTAGGGGGGAATCCAAGGGCATCCAAGGTCATATTAATGAATGACCATTCCACCCTATCATAAGCTTTCTCAAAATCCAGCAGAAGCATGCCAACATTCTGACCAATGTTTTTAATTTAGTTTATTGCTTCCCAATTGGTTATCAAGTTTTCAAGAATAAATCTTCCTTTAATGAAAAGCCAATCTGATATCATTGATAAATTTGGGAAGAATGTTAGTGAATGTGAGAGTTAAAATTTTAGCAATGATTTTATATGAAACATTAAGGAGTGTGATTGGCCTCCAATTCTTAATTTGGCTCTTATCACCTTCTTTAAGAAGGAGTTTTATGATGCCTCTATTAATATCTTTATCCAATGAGCCTTTATCTATAGCTTTTTTATAGACTAACTCTAGGTCATCAACAATCCAATCCAAGTTTGTTTTGTTGAATTCAGCAGGAAGCCATCTATACTAGGAGACTTACCATTACTAAAGGTTTGAATAGCTATAATAATTTCCTCCATGCTAAGGACATTGTTCAAACTATTTGCATCCTCCCTATTAATTTTAATAGGTATAATTTTCTTACAAATCTCTTGAGCTTTTGTACACTCAATGTTGTCATCCTCAGATTGGAAAAAGCTTTTGATAAAACTTTCTGAATTCTTCTTTAATATTGTTGACATTATATATTTAAGAATTGTCATCCATACAAAGCCAATATCTTTTTTTCGTTTTTAGACTTGAGAAAGCTAAAGAACTTAGAATCCTTATCCCTGTCTTTCATCTAATTCAATTTAGTCCTAATTTTCATCCCTTGAGCCTTACTAATTTGCACACATCTCAATTGATGCTTTATATCAATCAATCTATTTAACAGTGTCTCATTATTTGGATCAGATTGAAGAAGATTCTCAGCTGAACAAAGGTCTTCTTGGAGTTTACCTTCAAGTCTTCTCTCATCCAAATCAAACTATTTTGCCAAGGTTTGAAGCAAACCTTTCCAGCTGTTAACATTAACATTCCATTCCTCAATATGAGATGAGTGATTGAGAAGAGATTTGTTGATCTCTGTTAAGGTGAAAATTCCATCATTGCAATCTTGAATATTCAACAACTTAGTATTGAGTTTGAATAAATTATCTCTCCCCCAAGTAATGGCTGAAGAATCATTTTGATTAAGATTTTAGCTTTAATAGGATGAAGATTTGATAAGGAGCAAGGGTGAACTTTTATTCTATTGGCACTCTCTAATGGCTCCAACCTGAAGTAGCTTGTCAAGCTTGCAATAAATCCTTTTGCCATCTTTTTGGCTATTACACCATGTATACCAGATGTCATTGCTATTCTACTTATCCTCCTCTAGTGGTTCAACAAGGTGTAAGTTTCTTTCCATTTTGTTCCAAAAAAGTTGTTCATTACCTTTCCAAGCCATCTTTGTACCTCCACTTTTGTCCTCTTTATGGTTAATCATATTGAAGCCTTGCCCCAGAATCCAAGGGATTTTGGGGAGATTGCTCATCCATTTCCAAGTTTCAATTCTGCCCTTATAATCAGCTGCATAGATTGAGCATAAACCAAATTCAAAATCATCTCTTTCTAGAATAACTAGGGCACACCTATTACACTGCAAATAGTTAGAGGCCTTAATGAAACTGCTCTATTTATACATACAATTCGGGGACATGACAGTCCTCCCTTCCCAATGATTGCTTTCCCTCAAGCAATCCGCAACTGCCAATCCAACTCAACTACCACATCACCAGAAGCCCGAATGGAGAATCATTTGCACCTATCCACCAACCACTCCGATCCCAAATGATCCTGTGAAGAACTCCAACCAACATCCATTGAATATAGCTGAAGCTCCTGTCACTGTGAAGTCCTATCAATCTATGAGGCCAACTATCCAACAAGAGAACCCCTGGATCCCAAACCTGTATATCTGCCCCACCATGTTGACTCCACGTATTGCGATAATAATCCTCATGCATCCAAACTCTCCAAAAACAATCTCCACCTGGATCACAGGAATAAATTGGAAGTCCCTCCTTCTCAACACCAATGGACTTCCACTATGCCACTTTGATACCCCCTAGAGTCCAAATCTCGAACTCCTACTGCTGGAAACACCCATCTGGAGAACTCAAAGTGAGACCTGTCATACTTGGACTCATCATCAATCTGTCCTCTAACATCAAGGTGACAATCCCAACTCCATTTATCCATCTCAATTGTTGCTGCCTTCAAAGTAGTACTGTCAACACTCAATGAAGTATGAGGTAGAACACATGGTATAGCTGGAATACACCAGTCCTTCAATTGACCAATCTCATCATCACCATTAGAATAATGTGCATTTTCAGATTCATCCTCTCTTTGAATAAAGAGTCTTCTAATGTTATCTATCCTTTTTTGCCTTGCTATGTTAATGAGACTGATCTTTTCTTTGACTTCTTGAAGATGTTGTTTTGCATTGGCAGCCACTAATTTAGCCTCTTTGGCTTTTTGCATCCATCCTTCATTCATCTTTTCGGACTTCTTTACCTCTTCTATGCCAAAATGTACAAAATCAGTCCTCTTATGCTTGATATTTTCATGTCTATCAATTGGTGTAGGGCTGCCATCAATGGGTGATGTCATATCATTGAATTTCTCATGATCAAAAGCTCCTATCTCATGAGAATGATGGGACATAATGCTGCTGTCCTCAAATAAATCAGTAATGACATCATGACATTGTATAATGTCTCCATCATGTGTCAGTGTAGCCAAAACACTAGTGGCTGCTCCACTAAGTAAATAATCAACTTTCCCGTCCGCCTTTATGTCTTCATGAAGTTGCTCTAATGTAACTAGTTTTTCTTCAACCATCACATGCTCTTTTTCAATCTTGAAGTCATCATGAAGTGTCATGTGCTCAACATCTTTCTCCATTCTCCTCTCCTTAGGATCAACTGTATGTTGGTCACTAACTGCTGAAAATTCATCATAAAGACTCTTAGATGTTTCACAAGATACATCATGCTGCTTCCTTTTTTGGTCTTGTGATGTAGACCTTTTAAAAATGGATGCCATTTACTATGTGAATCCTGGTTGTGAAGCCAATTTATCTATCCTTTCCTAACTTTGTCTTAATTCTTCCATCATGGCATTTAATTGTTTAATATCCTCTTTGGAAAACATGGTGTCCAACTGAAATGGCTGATAACAAATCTAATTGGCCAACAGGTTGGCAAAAACTTTGGCTTTGATACCACTATATTGTCCCTTGCTAAATTTGATCTAAATTTTTGCCCTCAAGGAATATCATAAGGGTTACCAAAATGCAAAACAAAGATCTTGGTTACTATGACTTTCTAACACTTTAGGATTTTCCACCTAAAGTAGAGGGAATAGACCAAAATTTCAATGTTTACACTTCTTAAACCATTGTAGAAATTCCTTACAAATTCTGACCTTAGTTTGCTGATTTGAACCTTGGGAATTTTGTCAAACACTTGCCAAACAAAATCTGTACTTGCTGATTGAAGTTCTTTTATGGTTTTTGATGTTTTGAGAGTGCATATGCATTCATAATTCTCTGACTAAGATGTGCAATTGACTGATATGAAATGAGTATGCAAGCAACCATCAATGTATGACTCACCAATGCAATTATATGACTGAAAATATGCATCTACAGCCAAGGGACATTAATGCAAACACTTGGCAAGCAACCTAGATGATTGAATTCTTATGTAATAATGCAACTACAACAATGAGTATTATACCAAACACTTATCACACAATCCTAGAATGTAAATGATGATTTCCAGCTATTGGCATTTAGACAAACAGTTGTCTTGCAAACTGAAATGTAAGCTACAACAAATGACAATTTGTCAAACATATGACATGGAACCTTATAACTCCTTTATTAGATGCAAATCCAAGTACAAGGCTGATATATAATGCTAACATGAAGATTACAACTACTCAATATGCAATGCCAAGACTCTTGGCTTACAACTTCCATCAAAATGTCTTACAAATTGATATGACATGCACCTACAGCTGCAAGAAGGCAGTAACTAATATGGAGATACAAAATACATGAAGAACCTGATGATAATATGCTGATATAATCTGAGATGTACTCGCAGCCTTGTTGATGATGAGAGATCTTCCAAAATGATGAAGTTGTCCTCCCTATGGTGCCACCCTTGTTTCTAATTTGCAGCATTAACAATAAATAAATAAGGCCTCCAGACGACTCCAAATAGCTCCAAATATCATTGCCATATCTTCCAAGGTGGAGCGATCCAACATAAGAATGAATTCAATGCCTCCCAAGACCACGATGAGCAAAATCGTGGCTCCCCAAGATGGCTGGAAATGACTGATAACAGAAATCAGAATATAAGCATTGCAAAAACCCTCCTTGAATAGACAAATTGATGATGCCTTCAATCTGCAAATTATCTCCAATGCAGCCCCAAATCGATTCTCACAAATTTGGCCCTTGGCCACAAAATTTGCACAATGAAAGAGACTGAAGTATCTCCTCTTCTCAACTCCAGTTGGGGTTGATCTTTCATAGCTGAAACCGGTACCTTAGAGTCTTCAAACCCTTAGGCAATGAAAGCATTCAAGCTCTCTTTCTACCACACAGGTATGTAAGAAGTAATAAAATCCAAGTGTGCTTGAATGACTAGAAATGAGCTTCTTATATACTTTTTATAACCCATCTTCAAGAAGCTTCTAGAAGAAACATTATTTTATTCACTTAAGTGACTATGATTTATTATTTTATTTAGTCACTTTATTAAATTAATTAAATATAAAGTCATCCTTAAGATATTATTTATTGGAATAATTTTATAAATAATTAATCTAATATCTCCACTTTATTTAATTAAAATAATCAATTAAGCTATCCTTTTGATATATTATTATTTTTGGACAACTTAATCAATTAATTTAATTAAATCGCCATACCTCCAATTTAGGGACATGACAGGTGGCGGGTTTTTTTACTGTAACCCATTTGTAAACAATGCATGCCATGACTTCATTTAATGCCTTCAGAGACTAGGATATAGCTTTGAAGATAGACTTGCCAACATTCAAATATTCCTTAGTGCTTTTTTCTTCATATTATGACTTTTAAAGAAAATCACAAACAACCCTTTTTGAACCATTCTACAAAACAAAATATACATACCTAATTTCTTACCCCAAACATTCAAAAGTCATTCATGAAAAGGCTTGCGTGATGGGAGATTATCCCTATCCATGGTAGCAAAGAAGACAACATTCTTTAAACTATTTTCCTCCTTATTCATATCATTGAACATATCTAGGTTAGGTTCCATACGAAGAATACCAGGGGGAGGAGAAACCTTACCATGTTCTCCTTTAGTTTGTTGATTGTCCACGATGCCTCCACCATCCTTAACATCAAATTTTTCTCCACACTTCTACTAGGTCCTCGCTATTAAGAGCTTCCCTACAAGAATTTTTGGCTCCTATGGAATTGTCATCGCCATTTTCATCCGCTTCCAACCCCTTATCTCCACCTTCCTCCATAAATTTGCACACTACAAAGTTAATTATCATAAGAGGTACCAACATGATAGAGGATTAGAGACAAAATAATTATCAATTCAAAAAGACCGGCAGGAATCAAAGCCAACCCGACCAAACCCAACCTAACCTAGCAAACAAACCACAAAATCAAAAACCACCAAAAAGAGCACCCTTTGACCTGCACGAAAGAAAAAAATGAGGACATAAACATCAGATGTGGCAAAGAACACTAATCAGAGTCAATTCCAAAAGGAGGAGCAACTCCAGCTTGAAAATGGAGAATGACTGTTTGTCTTCTCCTTCAACCTTAGAAGTCTTCTCCTCTCCCTCCCTCTCAAAAAATGTTTTAGTTTATGTCAACCCCTCTTGGCACATTTTGCTGCTGGGCAGCAATTAACTATAATTAACTGTGGTTATTGCCAGTTTTTGGTACTTGTTGTGACCTTTTCACACATCGCCCCATTCAAAATGGGGACCTCCTAATTTTTGCTCCATTCTGGTCTTTTGGCTTGGGTTTTTCTCTCTCTCTTGCTCTGTCTCTTTTCTGATGTCTGCCTTTCGAGGGTTGCGCCCGTCAGTGAGTTTAAACGTGAAATTGACCAAGTCTGAGAATTAGGGTTTCCATTTTCCTGGTCAGTCCGAGGTTGAGTAAAGTGAATAAATTGAAAATGGAGCTTAATGTTGTTGTCAACATGTTTCCAGCACGCTCCCAAAAAAATTTCACCAGATTCCGAGGTACTTACTATTTTTAGTAAGTGTGAAATTACAGGCAATTTGTCAGCATTTTTAAGATTCCAACAGTCACACTGCATTCAGAGCACATCAGACTGCTCGCATGCAAAATTTGAGCGAAAATAGACTACTTACTATTTTTAGCAGTCCAGCTTCCGGGGAAAATTTCAGGGCTTAGATGCAGAGTTTTTCTTTGCATGTCTGCATATTCCTTCTGGGTTTTTCGAGACCTTCGCAATGATATAACATGCAAAACGAGACGACAACTTTCATAATTTAGTCTTCCGAGGCTATTTTTAGGGTTTGCATGTCAGGGTTTCTTTTGCATGTCGGGTGATTCCTGATGGGTTTTTCGAGAGCTTCGCGATGGTGTGACATGCAAATGAAGATAACCACTCAGTGAGGAACTTACTATTTTTAGAAGGTGTGTCCCGGCAGCCGCTGCCCAGCAGTTCAGAATCACGAGCTGATCGCAATGCCACAGAAACGAGAGCAAACAGAGATCTTTTGATATGCATGTAGAGAAAATTAGGGTTTCCAGCTTCAGAGCCTGAAAAGAGGGATAAAAGGTCAGAATTTTCGAAAACCGGTGTAAACCACCGCGATCAGTATCCTTCAGGCTATCTGCTGGTAAAATTTCAAGTCAAACGGAGCACTTACTATTTATAGTAAGTCAATTTGGAAACTGGCTAAAAATAGTAAATCAGGCGCATGTGTTGATATCGACAGTCAGGTCACATGGTGAGGAACACGTCATTAAAATTTCAAGTCAATTGGAGCAGTGGAACTATCAGAAACAAGCAGTTACTATTTATAGTAAACCACCTCCAAAAATGGGCTAAAAATAGCAGTTTAGCTAAAAATGGCAGTGTTGACAGGGCAACAAGGTTATGAGGATGCAGTATGCAAAATTTCAAGTTGTTCAGAGCTTCAGAGATGCAAAATTGAGAGGACTTACTATAAATAGCAGGACATGAAATACTGGTGAAAAAGGAGAAAAAATTCTAAGTCTGGAACTTCATCTAGTAGACATGGAAAAATGCGCCCAGTTGATGAGGAGGCATGGAAGAATTTTTGAGTATGAAGTTCATCCTTCATTTGGAGCAAAATGCGCCCAAAGTACAAGTAGTCAAAGAGAAGTCAACAATTTTTATCCTGCAGGCATAGGGAAATGCGCCCACCTTGAAGAGGGAAAAAGTTGAAATTTTTTCTAAGTCTGAATATCCGCCTCACCCCTCCAAATGCGCCCATCCTCTTCAAGGGGCAAAATGCGCCCAAAAGCATGCATGTCAAGACGAAAACGGGGAGGTGAAAGGTCACAAAAGACGTGGTAAGAGTTTCATCCACCAGCTAGGCCAAAATGCGCCCAAGAAAGAAATGAGTCAAACTAGTCAACAATTCTTATCCTTCACCTACATGAAAATGCGCTCAAGATGAAAGCGAGTCAACAAGTCAAAGAAATTCGTCCTCCTCACCCTCCTAAATGCGCCCAAACAAGGTCAAGTAGAGACAAAGAATGGAAGTTGAAGGGTCATCCTTCTTGCATGTCTAAATGCGCCCAAGTTGAGGTGTAAAAGGTAAATGAAGCTGGTAAATGAGGTGAAATGTGATTAAAAATACTTCAAGGCGTGGTGAGAGCTTGGTAAATGCTAGGCGTTTTTCTTCTTCAAGCCTCAAATGCGCCTAAGGTGGTAAGTGGTGTTGGAGAATTTTTCCTAAGGCGTGGCCAAGGTGATATGTGTGAGGTGGTGAAGATAATATGCTAAGGCGTGATTTTAAATCCCCTCTTCAAGTGATATGCGCCCAAGGTGATACATGTTAAGAAAATATTGCAAGGTGATGGATGTGTTGCCTAGGCGTGGTGAAGTTAAATTTCCTTCTACAAATGCTAAATGCGCCCAAGGTGGAGGAATTTAAATGTTCTAGGCATTGAAGGTACTAGGTGATAAAGACTTCTAAGCACAAGATGAATATCTTCCTTCAGACACAAAATGCGTCTAAGATGTTGAGTGATGAAAAATATAAATAATAAAATATTTCTAAGGCGTTGGAGCTTCAAAAGTTTTTTTTTCAATGTGGAGTAAAATGCAAGTGGCAAGATTGAATAAAAATTTTAAGGCAAAATTTCAAAGGCAAAATTTTCCCAAGAGATGATTTAAAATTTTCTAAGGCAAAATATTTTCTCCCTTAGAAAATACGCCTGGAGCTTAGGGTGATGAGTTTTCCTTCGTGAAGCACGAGCAAATTTTCTCAGTGATGAAGTCAGATAATGCAGGATGAATTCAAGTTCTTCAAGTTGGAACAACACGGGATGATCATAGGCAAAGAATGGATTTAATTTGATAAAATTATATTTTCTAAGGTTCAAAATTCAAAAAAATCAAATGAACCCATTCGTTGGGTACCCATGCATTCGAAGCATTCTGGAGAAAATTTTCTTCTGGGTACTGAACATTTGCGATGACAGATGGATTTCCAAGTCTTCCGCACTTCGCCAACACTTTTTCAGTGAAGAATTTAATCAGTGCTCAAATTGTGAAATTTTCCTAAGGGAAAATTTAAAATTCTCTAAGGCGGAGTGAATAAAATGTGTTTTCAAAGTGAATTTCTCCGGACAACAAATTTGAGGCGAGTTGCTTAGGTGATTTTGATTGAATTCTTCAGTGATGAATTTTCCAGAGCAGAGGAGAAGTTGAATTCGAATTCAAGTGACAGAGTTCCGGCTGGTGAGTTAAAAAGATGAATTTAAATTAAATTTTTCGAAAATGAATTCAAAGATGCCAGTCAAAGTCAAGTTTCTAGAAGAGCAAGATTCCTGACGTCGAGAGACAAGTGTTAGAAATACCAGAGAGGGAAAATTTGAATTTTTGAAGTGGAGTAGTGGAAGTTTAATGCACTGGCTAAAATTGGCTTCTTCTAGAATTCGAATTTTGGCTATAAAATGAAGAAGTCTCTCACTTATTTTTCACAGCTGAGAAAAGTCGAATTTGCTCTAAGTGAAGATTGCTGAAGCTTGAAGAGTTCGAAATTCTGTTGAAGACTGAAGTTTGCTGAAGTTGCTGAGGCTGCTGAAGAGGGATGCCTTGAGTTGCTGGAGAAGTGCCATTGCTGAAACTAAGAGGGGTGCACTTGCAAATTGCTAGAGGTGTTCAAATCTGCAGTTGAAGAAGGACGCCTTGAAGTGTAAAGTTTCAAAGAATTTAAAACGTACAAAGCTCAAGTTTGCTATTGTTTATGCTAAGAGGGGCGCCTTGAAGTGAAGATATTATTGAGAGTTTCAAAAATGCAAATTTGCTGATTGCTGATTGCTGGTGAAATACGAATTTATAGAAGTTCAAGTTGCAGATTGGAGTTGTTGAAGAGTGGTGAAGCCACTGAAGTCTACTTAGAAACCTTTTCTAAGTGTTGAAGTTCGATTTTATTGGAAAAGAAGCTGAGGTTTGCAAATAAGAAAAGTTATTGCAGCTTCTAGAAGTCGACTGCAGCCCCTACACAATGTCTTATTTCATTTTATAAATTGATTTGCTGATGAATGTTTGTTGTTTGCAGATGGCTGAGGCAAGGGCGACTGGCAAAGATAATGGCGCATCCAGGCAAGCTGTGATCAAGAAGCTAAGTAAGAGATTCATGCCCGAGTCAAAATTTATTTCAAAGTTGGGCAAGCTGACAGACACCAACTTGGGCTCCATGGGAAGTCATCGACCTTCAGTCACTTCGCACAATATTGTCCGAAGCGGGTTATATGCAGCTGCTGGTTTCCCACCAGCCATTCAATGCTCAGAGCTGATAATGGAGTGCGCCAACTATTATGAGAAGGATCACCGGTCGATCATGTCACCAGATGGCCAAGTACTAGCCAATCTTACTCCGGCGGCCATTGGTGAAGCTTTCGGGATCCCGATGCACAGGAACATGGTTTACAAATCCAGAGAGCGAGCGGAGCGAATGTATGCTTCTGCTTTCGAGAGATGCACAGAGACAATCAACACTCACTGAATGAGCACTCCCAAGCCTTCTCGAACGAAGTTGCCCAAGCAGATCATAGCGGAGGACTTGAAGCAAGAATACTGTGATCTCATCATGATGCTGAGCAGAGTTGGTGGTTGCCCACAGTCCTTCATTTTTGAGCCTTGGATGTTTTACTACATCAACCTCGTGCTGGAAGGGAAGGATTATGTCAATTGGGCTGTGATGATCAGTGATAATTTGCATGAGCAGCTCTTGAGCCTTAGGAGGACGAAGACATTTTATATGAGCTCCTACATCATCTATATGTTGGCACGTATGACGAAGTACAGAGGGATCTCTTACAAGGAACCTGTCGGTTGTGGCTCCCACCAGTTCAAGATTCATGAGGCCTGTCCACAGTTGCATTTGGTGAGCACAACTCACTACAAGCATGTCAACGATTCCTTCACCATGTATATCATGAGACTGCTTCAGGAGCGGTTACATCATCGAATCTCGAGGGATGCCCAAGAGCTGATTGAAAGGTATGGGTGCTGGTTCATACAGTTTCCAAAATTTTCTTATATTAGGCTGCAAGGTTTTTCATCATACCCATATAGGCTGCCTAAGTACCCAACAGATAGAATTTTGATACTAGAGATATCTAGGCAATTGCTTGCTTATGATAAGATCCAAAAGAAAAAGAAGGGAGGAGTAGAATTCCCGATTGTCATGGGCAACTCGGATGAGGTGTGTCCCTCAATATAGGCAGCTAGAGAAGCTGAAAGTGAACTTCAATTTTATCATTTCTCATATCACACCAGCCGACAGCACTACGATCCACATCATAACATCAAATGGGTACTGTCAGAAGAATTTAAACATAAGGCAAATATTGAGGACTATTGGGCTGATGCATCGGATGAGATTGAAGTAAGGAAAAGGATGTTCTCTCGGTTGCCGATTACTTTGATTAGGGAGTGTGAAGTTATTCCGGTTCCAGACCAGGTGAACGAGGATATGGATGTTGTGCATCTAGACTATGCAGCAGTAAGAGATACTCCACTTCCACCTCTAGATTGGTCAGAGCCTGAGGTTGCAGATTTAGATACTCTTTCTATTCCTGTCCTGACATTCACTAGAGCATGGGTTGATAGGCGAGTTAACAGGTTGAAGAGTAGGTCAATTGCCTTGACTTACAATTTAATGGGAGATCACAGGACACCCACCATTGGTAGAAAGAAGCAGATCACACGAGGTCCGGAGCCCAAGAGGAAGGAGATAGTTTGACAGGAGCCTACTCAGCTAGAGCCTCCACGAGTTGCATCGCCCACACCATTGGAGACACGTTCTCCAAGTATACAGGAGGTTTCCTTGTTTGCTGATCAGAGGAATGCACTGAATCAGGTGCAAGTGGTACAGGATCATATTCAGCCTCCACGGAGGGAGTCAGTTGGCCAGAGCGTCAATGCACCTGGTAGGGTTGATCAGCAGGATGATGAGGGGACTATTACTGACCCTCAGTTTCAGCAGGAGTTAGAGGCGGCTATGAATGATGATGATGATATAGTTTCAGGAGACACTCAGCCACTTGAGGACGATGAGCCTCGCCAGAATGACGTAGAGGTTGAGTAGGTTAGGGAAGTAGAGGCACAGGAACAACAGCCCTTCGATATACAGTATGATGTGCCTGATTGGCTTAAGGAAAGAATGAGAAGAAGCCCCAGTGAGGAGATTGATCCAGCAGTTGAGATGGAAGAGTTCTTGAACAGGATCAGTGCGCCTCCACAGAAGAAGAAAGCAAGAAAATTTTCAAAGATATCCACTAAAGAGGATGGTTCCCGTACTTTTCACGTAGCTGTGCCACGAGTTGATTGTGACCGAAATGAAGCAGTGCCTGAGAATTATGTGGTTACGACTTTGGATTTGGGACGCCCCACTGGTGCACATATTGTAGAGGAGTGTGATAACTCCTACCTCGCCCTCAAAGATAGGTTATTCAAGAAAGAAGGGAAATATAAGAAGTTAAAAAGAGAACACAAGGCCTTAATTGGATATGTACAACAGTTGTCTCGTTCTCGAGGGCAGGAGATTCCAGTGATAGAGCCTCCGGCGGAGATACCTAGAGAGTCGATCAGCGGCCTGATGGAGTTAGGAAAGATGGCATAGGAGGCAGACAAGTGGGTCACAGGGGTTTGTGCCGAGACAAAGAAGTTTATGGAGGACCTTGCTTTTGCTTTTCAGCAGGCCTCTGGTATTTTGGCACGGATGGAGGCGATTGATCATGCTTGGGGAGATGCTTCTATCTACCAGAGTAAAGTAATCCAGCGTCTCGAGGCATTGAGGCATGTTCCGTTGCGGTTGCTGATTGATGGAGGTGTCATTCAGGAGAATGACAGGTATGACTTCTCTAGATGGTATTCTTTAGCGATCACAGGGTGTGGTTTCTTCGACGCAGCTCAGGCAGATTCAGCCAGGATACATAAGGCTATGGCCAATATCATTGATGGAGTTCAGAATACCTTTGAGGCCATATTTGCTAGGCGGCTGAATCCAGATGAGATAAGTTTTGATAATTTGAGGGGTAGGTTGGTACCATTCTTCTCAGAGGTGAAGAACTTCACACAGGATGACTTCGAGAACACCTCCACTTTCTCCAATTTGATCGAGAGCACGCAGGATTCCTTAGCTGCTTGGAGAAAGTCATGTGCACGGCATGAGACATCAGTCACAGTATTAGAGTTTCAGCTTGATTGTGTTCCACCCATTTCAGTTCATGAGGTTGAGGCTGTACTTAGTAGGTTTGTGGAGTTTGCAGCCAGAGAGAAGGAGAACGAGAACACATTGTTGGACGAGGATCTTCTAGAAGACTGATTGTGGACATTTATTGCTTTACTATTTTTGGGAGTGAGTGGGGAATCTTTGTTCATTTACTACACCACTCCCTATTCTGGCAGTTTTTAGGGTTAGGGCTGAGGTGGCACGATTCTAGTCACTCTATTGATTGTAACCCTAGCCGTCTTTTGGGACTTGGCTAGCTATATAAAGGGGGAGTCCCCCTCATTTGTAATTCATTAGAAGATTAGAACATTAGCAGGAGATTGGATATTAGAGCTTAGAGCTAGAGAGTAGAGCGTAGTAGAGCATTTTGCTTAGCATAGTGTGGAGGAGAAAGAAAGTTTTCCCTTTGAAAACTTTTGTGGAGATTGTTGTGTAACACTTTTCATGATAATAGATCTTTTCATTGATGGTGGAATTCGTCTTGTCATGAATAGCTAGCAAGGTCTCTTCTTCCTTTCGAATCCAAGTAGCTTAACTTTCATTTCATGCAATTAGTTAGCTTTGATGTGTGGTGTTTTATTGAGGTAGCTTCTTTTATTCCATACCACTAGCGGCTTGTTGATGGTAAGTTCGCCTTGCGTGGTTGACTGGAGATTATCTTGAGTCTAACTTCGATTGTGATTTGTATACTTATATGCATCATTTTGATGGTGTATGTATGCTAAGTTATAATCTGAACATTCTTTGCTATCCCTTTGAAGATTGCACCGATTTTGCTGAAGCTGTCAAACGTGAGGCTAGGTGAAATTTGGTTGAAGTCTGCCAAAATTGAACTCCACATATCCTGCATTTAGAATAGAGTACAAGTTTCTTAGGCCCTATACTCTTTTACTTTCCGCGCATTTCTGATAAGTTTTTAGGAAAACAAACTACATTGCCAAATCATACGCGCAAGAATCCCCTTCAAATCATACACCGACTGTTAATTGCAAAAAGTCTGAACAATTGTGTAAGTCCCCTCGTAAGAACACAGCAATACACATCAACCAACTGAGGGTATTCTAAGTATTCGGAACCTTGGAGTTGAACGTGCGAACTTTCTCGCAATCTTAGTGCACGGAATACTTTGATCAAGAGAGAACGGAGTAGCCTTCAAACTATTTTGTTCTGCTGTTTGGTGCGGTCACAAAAACCACGTCAACAGTACTATACATTAAATATTGACTCATTTTTCACACTATTCTTTATATAGAAAATTTAAAGCTTTGAATAACTTGCAGGTTATTGGTGGATTTTTTACAAAAAATCACAAGTTTTCAACCAAAAAACATTATTCAGCAAAAACTGGCTTGACTGTTTGACTTGGCATAGTTTTGCTGCTGGGTTTGTGATTAACCATGGGTAATTGCCAGTTTTTGCTACTATACATTAGATTTTGACTCATTTTTCACATTAATCTCTGATTTGAAATTTCAAAGCCAAAGCAGATGAAAATGTGAAATGAAACAATCGTGGTGGTGAAATGTAATATCCTTTGTTTTGTTTCTTTGTTCTTAATTATAATACTTGTATGATTAAGTGCAGATGGATTTTTTTATGTTCAAATCTTTTTCATGCACATCATCGATTATTACTTGTGTTCTAAGCAAACTTTGCTGATCATCCCTATTGCAGCTTTTCTTGTCAAATTGATGTTAAAAAATTGTTTAATTTGACCTATTTTCCTTGTTGAATTCTATTTATAGGTACTGGATTGTGTTCTTGGGCATAATGAGTCTGCTTTATTTAGGAGGGCACAACTAAAAGCTCTGGTTTCAATTCATGGCCAGGAGGTAACTTAAAAGGAACATTTTCTTATGCATTATTGCCATAGGAAGTTTAGATTGTCAAGTAAGTATCTAGGACTCATGATGAAGTAGTTTCTAGTCAAAAAATTGTTTTATTCTGAAGTATTGTATACTCTTAGAGTCTCATTTTACTTAAAAATTCTAGTGGTTGGATGCCAAACTCAGGCTGGTAAAGGTGGGGAGCTTACACATGATGAGACAACAATAATAAGTGGAGCACTTGATCTGACTGAGAAGGTCAGCATGCTGGGAGGCAATCATATCTCCCTTAATCTTTTATTGTTAAGATTATCATTTTGTCCTGTTGAGGCATTTGGTTTGCTTATATATAATAAGTCTAATACGCTGTGTTTAATCACATATCCATGACATTTTGGTTTCATTACTTATGATAGATTCAGCTGGAAGTTTGGGTGAATATGCAAGCAATAACCTTGTGTCCTTTGATTTTGATTGAATATAGAAATTTGAGAGCCTGAACTAGTTACTTTTCTCCTTGTAAGATTTTAGTTCTCAAATTGGTATCTTTATAGCTCTTCTAACCTCATCTACTGTTTCTGTAAAAATGTGTCGTAGGAGTCCTCCATAGTGGGGTGATTTCCTCAAACTATCCATTATCACAGACAGTTGTCCATGTTCTACTTGTTGGAGTCGCAAATTTATTTTACATCGAGAAAAAATATTATGTTCATTAATTTGCTATTTTGTTTGAGTTTTGGAATATCACGTTGGGCTTAGGTTTTCTATATATACCCACACACATCACTTTTGTCCTTGCTTTTAATTCATTTATGAAATTTACAGGTGGCTGATTATGTTTGTTAGTGAGCACCCCTATTTTATACAAAACATCTTCATTCCACTTAATATGATTTCTCTAGTCAAGCTTTGAAATATCCCTTAATCTTGAAGACACTGAAGTAGGCATGTACACAAGAATGATTAAGTATACATAAGGCTTACAAGGAACCTTAGATGATGAACTCATGCTTGATTATGTCTCTGCAAGAAGAAAGAACTTGAAAACATTGCATAGTACACATACATTTGCAGACTGTTTAGTTGAACTATTGAGCTTTTCATAGTTGTTCCAAAATCTTTCAGCCTCATTCTTCCTTTATAGAAAAAGTAAAAACTCTGACCTTGGGTGCTAGCAGTGAACTTGTAATGCATCATCTTTGTCTATATTAAAAATTTGAAATCCTGTTTTGTACAACTGATGGCATCCATTTAATCTCATTGGTTGTTAAAAGTTGCAGTATGTGACAATTAAAGTATACTCTGAGTAAATGAGGATCAAATCTGATAACTACATGCATTTTTCTGTCTGACATTCTCTATTCTCGTACTTTGTTGCATGCTCATTCACATTTATATCATCAAAATTGTTTTTTTTGATAGGTTAATTGTGGGTTCTATAGGGGCCCACGCCCATAAGAAGACATGCTAAAAATGTAAAGGCTTAAAAGCTGAAAAATGCTTGATTGGCTACTACAAAACACCCCCAATACAAAAGCCCAGCAACACTGGGCTAGCAAATACTACCTGCAAAAAACAACCCTACTGTCACCACCTTCTAATGACAAGAGGGACCTAGACCAACACCTCCATCTTGATTCTCCCCCCCTTTATATCGGGCTTCATAAATTCTTGCCTAGTGGTTCTGATAATGCCATGCTTTGATATGACAAGAAGAGGAAAGAGGCCAGAAATTTTCAAAACCCATCTCAAAAGATGGCCCTGAGATTGTTGATATACATTGCCTAAATCTTGGCTAAACAAAACCATATCTTCATGCCTTGTCGAAAGAAAATGGGCTGAGCAGTTGAGGTCGGCCAATTCCTCTACCTGCAACAAATGCATTACTGCCTTCTCTGAATTCTGCAACCCTTCTTTTGAACTTTTTGCTACAAGAAAAACAATGTACATCCTTCGAAGAAATGATTCTATTAAGCTTCCAATCCTGAGAAATCAGGTCTGCAACACGAGTGCCCAACTTATTGGCAAAGTCCTCTAAGGTCAATACTATAGTCCTCTGCACACTAGAGTTGCAGAGATCGTCCTTCACCTAAGACTGTTTTCACAAAGTTGAGGGTAGCCAGTGTCTGAAATGAAAAATGTGTGTCTGAGGTGCCTGCCTAACACAGTGTCTCTGTAGGGAAAATCATGACTAGACAAACGACATTGCATTGTACCTTGCCCCTGCTAACCCCTGAAAGCCACCTACACACTAGAACAAAAGAATAAAGAGTGGAACAAGCAGAATAGTGATTTTGGAAGCCAAAAGGCCAGTAAATAAGCATCCACACAAAACAAACTTGGAGTCTAGAATGCTAGCATGAATGTTGCATGTGGGAGGTGACTATGGTACCAAGATACAACAACTTACCACATGGAACCTGGATATGGGAAGTTGGTTAGAACATGGAATATAAAAGAGCGCAGGTCCAGATTTGAATCATGATAAACAAGATGTAGGCCTGGGAAACATGAGACTTAGCACTTAGGAAATGACATGCAAGCATGGGATAATAAACAGGCTTCCATGATAAACAGGAACCTGGATGGGTGCATAGCACTAAGATTTAACATAGAGGCATGATAAAAGTCATAATGCATGATTTTTAAAGTGGCACATTAAAAAGGGAACTCAGATCAGTTATCAGCAGGGGGGTAAACAGGAAGCCAGAAAGTCTCTGGGATGTAAGCCACAGCCATAGAAAGAATAGGGGGGAAGTAGAACCATAGAGAAACCAAAAGGACACACACACACACAGAGGACAAGACAAAAACAAACAGAAACCTAAGATCCTAACACAAAGAAAGAACCCAGCTAATTGATATGCGAGCACAATAGGAAGGATTGAAATTTTTGTGTAGGGCTACATGCAGAAAGAGACAAGTACAGGTCAAGCTTTGCAATGAAACTCTATGGCCGAAGGCCATAGAAAAATTGAGTACCACTATTTGCCTCAGTCAAAAACACAGTATCACCATGATGCATAGAATAGGATTTGCATTTATTCATTAATTCAACAAGTACAAAAGTATAATGTTACCAACATAATAGCATAGATCTATCAATTACAATAGACTCCAGTACATATCATCACCGACGGTGGTTGAGAAACCAACTATCGCGATGCTTCATATTAACCAAATCACTAATCGAGGAATTAACCTTCCCGAAACGACATGTAACAACAATATATGAAATATTTTCTATTTGAATATAGTTTTATTTAATAACAACCAACTATGGCCGACTGCAATCGATTACTGCTACAACCGACTACGATCGACTATTGCTATGGCCGACTACAACCAACTATTGGCTGACTATGACCGACTGCATCATTCCCCCCATAGAATAAGTCGTCTTCCAAATGGCAGAAGACAAAATAGGGAATAGAAAGGGAAATTTAAGAAGAGGGAGGGTGAGAAGGCACCCCTGGATGTACAAATGATGAAGAGGTTATTGCCGACTGCTGTTGCTGGAGGCGTTGCAACTTTTGGTTCGCTACTAGCTACCTCTCTCGTGCGAGCTTCGCCATCTGGACTTCCTTGGCCAGTTTGGTCTTCGCCTTCTTGAGCTCCTGCCTGCTACCATCCAACTCCTTGCCCTTCTCTTGTAGGTGGCCGTCCTTCTCGGCTAAGAGTTGCCGCACGTTGGCCATCTGCATATCCTTCTCTACTAGTAATCCGTCCTTCTCCCCCAATTGGCGATCTTTCTCTCCAATACTTGCTCCTTCTCAGCCAAATTCTCCATGAGGGCTCGCTCGAGAGCCATCATTTAAGCCAATTGCTCTTGTGAATTGTAGATCTGCTTTGCCAACTCTGTCTTGCTGTTGGTTGCTTGGGCTTAGGCTCTATCCTTGGCCTTTGTGGCCTCCTCCATGGTGAATGTCTAGTGGCTCCATCGCAGAAAAATATCTCTATAATAGTGCTCCATGTTGTGAAGTGCTGCGAGTATCCACCCATGTCTGCTTGCTGTCGGAGCTTGGATTGGCTGCCACTTAGCCAACATGTCCCTGATCTCTACATCTGGCCATCCCTTGGATGTCAGGCATCGAAAGAATTCTCCCTCACACCCATGCGCCACTAGAGGATCCAATCCTACGATCAGCTGTTGGTCAACCTCTCCCACCTGTTGCATATACCTCCCCATCCCTTGCAATTCTATCAAGTATCTATGCACTGAGTTGAGGGGGTCGTGAGGATCTGGAGGAGTCATTTGAAAAGGCCCCTCCAACTCATCTGTGCTCGACTCTGCCTCCCCTCGATGTTTCTGTTTGTCTCAGGGCTGGTTGTAATGGTGAGGAAGGTGGCAGGATTTGTGCCATTGGCCATGTGACTCGGCGGCCCGACTCATCAACTTTGAAGACTGTGAGGATAATGCGTCCAAACTGCACTTGCGGCCATGTGCCCTCCAGCTGCCCACTTCCCTCTGGCTACCCACTTGGTTGTGTGCTCGACTGTTGTTGTGTACTCTCATGTGTATTTGGTTGAGCACTCTGTTGGGAGAGTTGCTCCTGGTGAGTGGCTTCCTTCTCCAAGGGCTCGTTCGGTGGTTGCCGAGTGGTTCTTGGCGATGGCGGAGGGGTGGTTGTTGTTTCACCCATTTCCCCCAACTAGGCATGTAGCACCTTGTCCCCCTCAGTCCCTTCCTCTATTGCTTTTGCTGTGACTAGCGACAACGTCGAGGCTATGTCTAGTGGTACTGACGATGTCACTGGCACCGACGTTACTGGTACCATCGCTGTGGCTAGCGCCGATACTATCACTGGCGTTGATGGCACTATGACTCCAACTGGTATTGGTGCCATGGCTGGTGTCGACACTATCACTAGCGTTGATGGCACTATGACTCCAACTAGTGGTGTACTCCCCACTGTCATTGGCAATGCAACTGGCGGTGTACTGTGAGTCCAACTGATTGGTGTACTTTCTACTGTAGTAGAAACGGGCAGTGCTGGAAGGGTGAATGTTGCTGGTCGAAGGGATGGTACTGCAACTGTCTCCTTGGTGCCAGTCTTGACGTCTCCAAACAATGACACTTCCTTGTCCATTGGTGAACTGGTGGCCGACTTCAAGGAACTTAAGTCAATGGGCTCCTCTTCGTCTTCTTCCCCACTCTCGATAGATGCTTCTATTGACACCTCCTGTTGCTTCCTTTTTCTTTTCGGCTATGAAGATTCTTCTCCTCTTTGATGTGATCTAGACCCTCGAGGATGTGACCCCATGTAATATTAGAAAGCCAAAGTACAAGAGTTGCCAAGGAAATGCTAAAGAAACACTAGAAGGGACACAATCATTCATGCAGCCTAGTAGCCAATTCTATATTGATTTTCTCTACTCCATCGAAAGCAACATAACCTTGCTTTAGTCCAGTTGTTCTTGATACCTCAAAAAATGGAGCAATGGATTTTGATTTGTCAAAAATGCTAATTGAACTCTATTTGGATCACACTCTCCATCTCCTTACAAATGGTTTTAAACAGTGTTCCACGGAAACGCGTTGCCCCCCCATATGGCCACGTTTCGGAAACGGGGATGTTTCAGAGACGGGAAAACGGGTACTTGGCATTTCCCGCCGTCCCACCACCGCCATTGGTTCTCCGCTGGAGATGGGGACACGTCTCTGTGTCTCCCAAGGAGACTTGGAGATGTGGAGACGTCTTCAAGTTTCCTTGAGAGACGTCTCCAAGTCTCCAAGTCTCCTTGGGAGACGCCCAGGCGTTTCTCAGGAGGCTGGGAGACGCCTAGCCGTCTCCCGTCGAGCCCCACATCAATGGGCCGACTACATTTTGAGTTTTGACATTTTGGCATTTTGTCTTTTGTAATGCCACTCATTGTAATGATGAATCATGTAATCATCTTTATAGACTTTGTCATATCTCATATGACATCAGATATTCATATTTTCGATATAATAGAAATCTCCAATTTGACAATTTCGTTTGTCAAATTTTATTTAGCAATTAGCATTCAAGATATCTTCGTAGTTCGTATTTAGATTTAGTATTTCAAATTTTGCTATGTTATAATTTTACTAATTTCCTATAGTTTCATTTGAAATGTAATTCTTATACTATTATACATCTTTTCAAAACTAGTTTTTCAAGTACTATAAGCATATGTATAACTATATCAGCACCACCACTCCGCCACCCCCCCCACCGCCGTCCCCCCGTCGTCCCCAAACTTAGGCCCTTTGTCCCCCCTTCTCCAAAGCGCGTCCCGGACGTCCCCTCATTTCCTTGTCCCCCAGGCCCGTGGAACACTAGTTTTAAATGACATACTTTTACTATGGTCCTAGTGGCCTTTGTTTAGTTCCAACTAGATAAAGGATTATGTTCATTTCCACTTGGTTCTCCATGAGCTATGTTACCTAGAAGCATGTTTCTAGCCCACAAACCTCCCCATCCCTTGTATCCCTGCTTTTGATACTCAGGGATGGATAGGAAACATTACCTAGTTATCTCTGATCATTTTTTGAAGGGTGCCATACCTATTATGGAATATGCTTAGAGGGAAACCTTTGGTTTTTGGAAACACCTATCCTTTTCATGCAGTTTTTAGAAACCCATAGCTGTTTCCTATAGTTTTTGGTTTTAGATTTCATTTGGATGTTCAATGTTTGCTTGTTTCACATTTCACTTCATAAGTTTCAATTTTCAAATGTCTCAATGTTGAATTTTCATAATCTTAGGCTCTTAGTTGAACAAAATACAATTTTTTTAACCATAAAATAGCCATGGAAGTTTCAATTTTATTTTACACACACGCATAATATTTGCCATCCCTTTCTGTAAATCCGTGGAATTCTCTTTTTCTCTACTAACAACTCATTCCTTTGTCCCCATCCTTGTCTCCAAAACTTTTTATAACAGAGCTTGAAACCCGATTTTACTTAATAACAACTCTTATTAGAAGGACATATATAATTGCCATTATGTGGCAAATAATAAAAATTTATCGACTTCAAGTAGTGGCTGGCTTTAGTGCCATGGGGCACTCCTTTACCTCATCATGCTTGAGGCACACAAGGGAGAAGACTTAGTTGGGTTTGACAATTGACAAGGTGGCATCTGTGTTGGACTTGTTCCTTGGTCAACTCTATTACTTTTGTTTCCATTCAAAAGGAATTTCTTTTTCTTTTTGCCCCCCTTTCCCTCTTTTTCTAATGTTACATTTTGGATCACTAATCATTGTGCTGCTGTGACTCATCTCAATCTACATAATTAAGTTTAATAACTCCAGCATTTCCCTTAGAGATTTTGGAATGAGATGATAAATTTATAAAACAAAGTTTAAAAGATTACTCCCAAAAACCTTGTTGTGGGCCAAGATTTCTCAAGAACATAAAAGTAAAATCCTCATTTGCACACAATGACTAGGTCAATTGATTAGAAATTTAGTTGTATATTTCGTCAAAATCCTCTTGAAAGCCAGTTTGAATAATCTGAATTGGGGTCTAAGAAAAATGTTATAACTTATAATGGTTAGTACTATTTTTTGTCATGATGTAGGGGTGTTTTCCATGATAACTAATGACTTTGCTGTTGTCTCCTATTTATACAAGTTTCTTGTCAAATTGATACCAGCGAATAGATGGTTGATTTGGAAATAAGCAAAGCCTCATCCTAGTCCACATAAGTAATGCCTAACTTTTCCAACAAGGAAATTTTGATAGTTTCTCTACCCGAATCAACACTTTCACAAAAGATAATTTCCAAATGTTTTAATAGTCACCAACAATTTATTCGACAATTTTTTTGATGTAGTAATGAATTCACCCATAATTTTCATTTTTCTCTTTAACCAAATTTAATTTGAAAAAACTTGAATCCTTCCTATCTGCTCATTTATTCATATATGCCAATAGAAGATAATATTATTTATACAGGCCAAACAAATTCTAAATTTCTTTTTTGCTTTCTCATCCCCTTTTGTTCATTTCAACCGACTTGAATTTAATTTTTAAATTATTTGACTCCAAGTTATTGAGTTCTTTGCTTTGGGATCTTCTACCTGCTTTGAGAGTGTCCTGACCCGGGAGCGCCCTAGATGCCCCGGGTTCCCTGTGGGTGGCTGGGGCACCAGCGCCTTGGGGGCATCAAAAATAAAGTAAAAACACAAAAAAAGTTGCAAAAAGTGCAACTTAAACCCTAAAACGCCCTCCAAAGCCACATTTTTCCTCTTTCATTCTTCAATTATACAAAATTTTGATTGTATTTATTTCAATTTTGTAATTGTAATGATCTTCATTTGAATTGTGACTCTAGACATATATGATGTATGACAACATATCAGGGTTAGACGGGGATTTGTCCACTACCCCAAAACCCCCTGTCCTCGTCCCTTGCCGTCCCGGGGATGGGGGAATGCAAAGGGGACGTCCCTCTGCCGTCCCCGTAACAACAAAATTCATAGGAAACGCCAAGAAATGTTTCTAACAGTTTGGGGACGGTTCCCCATCCCCGGTATGGATTGGGGACATCCCCAATCTTACCGTGGACGGCTAGTTGTCCCTTGCAGGTTGAGAGCTTCAGACATTAAAAAACAATAAAAAATTCGATTTTTTAAAAGTTTATTTCTCCTTCCCAAGGTTGCGTGGGACCTGACATCTCTCCTAGGATTAATTTAATATTTTTTTTTGGCTAAAGTTTGATGGAGACAAAATATTAACATTTTGTCATTAGTATTACTAAGTCATTGTAATTTTTTAATACTTCTTTAAAATGCAGTAGAGGAGAACTTCTAACATGCCTCATAGAAACCTTCTGCAATCACTTGATTGTTCAATAAATATTATGGTTTTAGAAAAATAGAGATGAATCAGATATAGTATATCAAAAGTTGAGGTAAATACTTCAAAAAGAAAGATACCTATTGACTCTATGACTAGACTATGACAAAAAGACACTACATAAATTTAACACTAATTATTTATGATCCAAACCCTATTGTCTCAAGTTACCAGTCTTGGTATTGGTTCGTGTTTGGTCAAATTTATTTTTGGGTTTGGGTTCATCCATACGAAAACATATAAAAATCAGAAATATATACATATTTGCAGCAGTAGTTAAGTTCAAAATACCACACATAGCATCATATATTGTATAGTAAACAACACCACCATAAAAATAAAAATATTAAAGTATCAATTAGTCAAACTCGAATGTCATGATATATATTGTAAATTAAAATTAAAAAATAATAATGTCAATTGTCAACAATCAGTCATCACCCATCAAGCATTATCATATGGGTTCAAAAATATCATCACCATCCATATTAGATGATCTAGATACAAGTAAATTCGAAGAACCACAAATAGTTTTAGATATTTGGATATTGATGGACCATGGTTTTATTGATGTTTGATATTGCTGTGATAAATTTTATAATGCTCTAATGACATTTCTTATGCTGTTATAGTACTACTCTTGCGATTTATTTACATATTGATATTGTTGTTATCAATTATTAATTTATTGACATATCTATCTCTCTTTCCCTCTCTCTCTCTCTCTAATATATTAATAAATTTTGAATATATATATATGTATATATGTATTTTGTATGTTGCCGTCGACTGCCGTCCCCTAAAAATTGCCCCTTAGGAAACGTCTCAGAAATGAGTCCCTTGCCGTCCTGTTGATGCGTGTTTTGTGACACCAAACATTAGAATAAAATGCCCAACGACACCCTATCCTCTCTTGAAAAACTACCTCATATGCTAAGATTGTGAGAAGATCATATGGCTATTCCAAGGTTCCTTATGTCAAGTCTTGATGTGTGGATCATAGTTTGCAGACTTGAACTCGCCGCGGACTCGGCAGCCCAAAATATGACTCGGACTCGGGGACTCGGCACAGACTCGGGAAAAGACTCGGCAAGGACTCGACAAAAAAAAAACCGTAGTTTTACAAAAAAACAAGAACAAATTAATGCATTTAGAGAACATAAGAGCCTAATTTGATTATCAAACACTCATAATTCAAAGATTACACATGTCATATGATCATCAAACACTCAATAATTGAAATTTAATCATTCATAGTCATCAAATACTCATAGTTTCAATGTATAACAACATCATAAGTTTATAAATGTTTACATATAATCATGTTAAAAAGAAGAAAACATTAATAACCACATGTAGTCTACATCTTCCTCTTTCCCCTCCCAATGGTAGCCAATTTTGAAGGCCTAGAACTAGAAGGTGCCCGTGCTATAGTATCCAAATGAGGACTAGGAGATCGAGAAGGGGAAACATGATATTCAAATGTGTCTTCGTCGTCCTCCATGGCATCCAATCTTGCTGCTTCTTCTTCTTCTGCTGCTGCTCTCTCTAATTCAGCAAGATCCTCATCAGTAAGTAAGACATCAGCCTCATCATTTTGTTCATTAATAGTCCATTCACCATATGGATCAATGTCATCCAAGTCGATGGACTCATGTGAAACACCCTCCACCTTTCTAGTTCGAAGGCGAAGGTTGTACCGAACAAAAACTAAATCATTTAAGCGTTGCTGAGTCAACCTGTTTCTCTTCTTTGTGTGAATGTTCTCAAATAAACTCCAATTGCGTTCACACCCAGAAGCACTGCATGGCTGCGACAAGACACGTATGGCTAGCTTTTGAAGATTTGGTGTGCTAGCACCATAGTTTTCCCACCATAGATCTACAAAGACATGTTTAAAAAATATAAATATTAAGAAATAAGAATAAAGTAAAAAATCTATATGTAAGAATCAAGTTTCTAATTTCATTTTTTACCTGGTTGTTGTTTTCCTCTTCTTTCAATTGCTTGTTGGGAGGAAAAGAGTCTCCCCTCTGCACCCTTGTAAACCTTGAATAGATAAAAGAAAAAGTAAATCAAATATAGAAAATTCATAGATAGTCAAGGCTCAACATTGCAATTTCATAAATAAGATATAACAAATCTCACCTCCAACTCATCAAGCACCTTATCTCTCAGCTCATGATCAGGCACCATCCTATCAATGCATGTGACAAGACCATCCATGACCTCCTCATCCGCCTTAAATGTTTCTGAGAAGTAGAACTTCGGATTCAAGAAGTAGGCAAAGGCATGAATCGGCTGGTGGAGTTGGTGTGTCCATCTTCGATCAATGATGCGCCATATGATTTCATATTTCCTTTTGTTGCCACCATAGTAATGTGATATGGCCTCTTTGGCCCTATCCATGGCCTCATAGATGAAACCCATTGGCATGCCACCATACGAAGAACCCTCACCAAAGGTTCTGTCACCTAAAAAAATGAAAACAAATGTTAAATTATAACAAAATTAACCCCTCAAAAAATAAAAACAGCAAATAGATTATCATGTATAATTTTTTTTTGTGTGATTGCTACTTACCCCCATCAACTCCTCTCCATTTTTGATGAATGTCTCATCAAAAACTATGGCAACAATCCTCTCCCCTTCAGGTTTCTTGTAAAATGAGGACCCCTTCCAAGCATCGGACACGAACATTTGCTTGAGATGACCAATGGCACCAAGAATGCTTTGCAATGTGAGGAAGTGGCTAGCGAATCGTGTCACTCCAGGTCGCACAAGGTCCTTGCCATTTGTGAATTTCCTCATCAAAGAAAGCACCCAAGTATGGTTGTAGATAAATTTTGTAACATTTTTTGCATCTTCAACCACTTTTTTGACCCATGAAATCTTCCCAATGTCCTCTAGCAATAGGTCCAAGCAATGTGCAGCACATGGAGACCATACAATTGTGGGATACCTCTCCATAAGTAGTCTACCTGCAGCTACATAAGCAGCTGCGTTGTCCGTGATGATTTGGACAACATTATCAACTCCAACCTCTTGGACCACCTCATCTAATAGATTGCATAAAGTCTCAGCATTTTTGATTTCATGGGAGGCATCCACTGATTTTAGGAACACCAATCCACCATTAGAGGACACTAAAAAGTTAAGAAGAGTTCTATTTCGTCCATCTGTCCACCCATCAGATAAAATGCTGCAACCTTTTCTTCTCCAAAATTTCTTTTGCTCATCAACCACAAGCCGTGTATTCTTTAAGGCTTCCTCTAGCAATGGCCCACTCAAATCTCTAGATGATGGGGTCTTAAACCCCTTTCCTGCAACTGTAAGGGCGTTCACCAAACCTTCCCAATATGGGCTATTTGCAACATTGAAAGGTAGATTATTGTAATACCAAAAGTTTGCAGCAGCCATCCTAGCTTCATGATGCTTTTCCTTATTCCAACTGTACCTTCAAGTGAAGGTTGTGCTCCTGGAACATACGTGGAATAAAATAATTTGGTCCTGATGAAGGACCCTGGTCAGCACTAGCAGTAGAAAAGGAACCATCAGGACTCTCACCAAAAGATGAATGTGGAGCACGAAAGCTTGGACTTGCAACACCACGGGATTGGGATCCACTCATCGCAGTTACTAGGGCATCCTTTGTTTTTTGTCTTTCATCTTTTTTTATCTCATAGTCAGCAAGAAGGGCCTTCATCTCTCTAATAATCTCAGGAGTAGCTTTCTTGCATCCCTCTACATTTTGCCCAGGTATTCTAGCAAGGTGGTATTTTAATCTGTTTATTCCTCCTGTCATCCATTTATCACATTCAGTACATGTCACTTCACCTTTTTTATCTCCTGGAATTCCATACTTCCATGCAGGGTCTCTTTTATTTCCCCTTGGATTTGAAGATGACATTGCTGGAAGTTCAACATGGAAAACAAAAAAAAAATCAGTTAGGGTTTGCTAAAAAATCAGCAAATGAATATGATTCAAAGTTTCAAACAATTGCAAAAAAAAAGAATGCAAAACCAAGCTAGAAATTGTAGGAATTAGGGTATTAAAGAAAATAGAAAAAAATTTGGCAGCATTTCCCCTTATTTCTCTTGAATTTTTTGATTTTGAATGAAAGAAAATTGAAAAAAAGAAGTGTTAGATCACTTACCTGACTCTATTTTGATCCTTTTAGCTCGTTCTCTTGGCTTCAATCAGCTCCAAATCAATTTGCAGACCTGTATTGGCAACCTAGACTGTGAAAATGAAACAAAAAATTAAAAAAAAGAAGGCGTTTTTATGTTTTATGCTGTCCCAGCCGAGCAGGAGAGTCCTGCTGGACTTGGGAGTCCGAGCTCAGGACTCAGACAGTCTTGAGCTCGGACTGGAGTCCCGAGCCAGGACTCTCCTGGACTCGACTCCCGAGTCCGTGGCGAAGTCGACTCGGGAGGCTCAAGGACTCGAACCGCAGAGTCCTGAAGAGTCTGCAATCTATGGTGTGGATAAGCTCAATGGTTGTTGTGATATTCTAGTAACACAAAGGGACTTATGCTAGGCTCGTTCAATTCACAATGAAGGTTTAGGCAATGAAGCTCCGTTGTTTGGGTCCTAGATCAAACAAACTGAAAAAGGAGATAAGGGTTTAGAATTTCTAATCTACTTCCTAAGAATTCAAGAGACAGTATTGACTTGGTGAAACCAATAACCATGCTTTGCTTTGCCATGCAAAACGACAACTACACAAAGTGTGTGCAATCTTCAAGGGAGTGTGCTTATGATTTTCACGTCATGAATAACTACCATCAAATCGAACAATATTTATCTAGACAGAAGTTAAACATGTAAGCTCAGGCTAACTTTATGCATTGAACGAAAATCATCCATTCAAAGAAAGTATGAGCAAAAGTTTCACCATAAATCAATACTTATCAGATCTTGGATTCGTCTAACATACATGAAATAAAATCTAAACTATGATGAGGGATAAGAACCATGCCAACTCCAAAATAAGAGAAGCAATCACCATCAGAACAATGCATGCATTACTTATTACTTTGGCAGTTGTACACAACAATTACTTATCTCAACATGTTCTGCAACATGCTCCCATTCTTTACAAATGAGGGGTGAGCTCAATTTATAGGCTCCCCAATTACAATTCAATGGCCAAGATTGATTTAGGATCAACGACCGAGATTACAGAATAAAACCCTAATTAGGGTTTGTTGCAACTAACTACTCCTCGACCAATGAGAAAATTACATTCGAGGACACTTGTCCTTTTTACTAAATATGAACCAACAAATAAAATAGAAAGTTGTTGAATCTGGACGTGCTGACTTGGAACAACTTGATTGGTCGAGGCGCCACTTTAGTAGGTTGGATGTCCTCCTTGGTCATTTTGTTCGTTTTTCCATGCTCTTGCCTTAGAATATTTTCCTTGCCGATGACTTTGCCTCTTGTGCTTGTTTCCTCCTAGCTGGATTCCTTTTGGGACTTTGATTTCTTCTTCTTACCTGTATTGGAAGTCTCCCCTTGGTGCAGACGTCTGGACTTGAAATTATTTTCTTTCCTGATTGCTTCAATAGGTCTAGGATTGTAGATGAAATCCCCCCAAGATGTCCAGATATTCTTTCAAGTGCCTTGAATTTGGAGAAGAATGCCTCTACGCTTTCACCCCAATGGAGGAAATTGGAATTTTCTCTGTGAAGTATTTCCCATACTTAGCCAAATTTTGGCTATTCAAGTCCATTTTGTAACACCTTCATGCGGACCATTCAACATGTAGCCAAGGTTTTGGATGAAATTTGCCTGTGGATTTGTCTTCAATTCTGAATCTGGCTTGTGCTATGTAGGGAAAACTCCATCCTTGGACAAGGATTTTTTTCTCTTCCTCTTTACTTTTCCTCTTTATTCCTCTTGTTTTCCTTCCAACACTTAGTCAATTTTCTGAATTTTTTCTCCATGGGCGTACTTTACTTTGGTCTCGCCATCCACTCTTTATGCCAAGGTCGGACTTTATGAGGCTTTGGACATTCCTTGTTGAGGGAGGTCGGACTTCACTTGTGCCTTTCCAATTTTTTTTTTGAATTTTTTACTTAGCCAATTTTGTTTTTCCTTGGCTGGGTGGACTTTATCCTTGTCTTGACATCTTCATTTTCTTCCTAAGTCGGACTTTGCATGTGCTTTGCCATTTCCTCGGCGGACTTCATATGAGCTTGGACGTTTTTCTTCAATCAAAGTCGAACTTCATGATGCTCAAGACATTTTCTTCTCTAGGCCCAAGTCGGACTTTATTTTGCCTTGGACATGCCTTATAAAGGTTTGGACATGCTATGCTTGGGCAAAGTCAAACTTTCTCATGCTTGTGCTGTCCATCCATTGAGCAAGGTTAGACTTTGTCTTGTCTTTGCCATTTTTTCTAAGTGCCAAGGTAGGACTTAACTCTTGTTTGGACATTCTCACCATTCTTTATGGCGGACTTTGGAGACTTCTTTCCATGTTGCAAGGGCGGACTTTGGAGTCTTCTTTCCATACTGCAAGGGCGGACATCAAGAAGTTCTTGCCATTCTCATTTTGGCATGGTAGACTTGGAATTTCTTTTCCACATGTATTTTCCTTTTACACTTAGCCAAAATTCAAATTTCATTTTCCGAGGCATCAAATACTTAGTCAATTTCATGAAAATTTTCTCCCCAAGGTAACATTACAGGCAAGGCACTTATACTTAGCCAAATTTTTCAAGTTTTCCCCCTCAAAGGTGTTCATACTTAGCCAAATTTTTAAATTTTTTGCCTTCTTCCAAGCTGGGCGGACTTCACCAACTACTTGCCATGGTAGGGCGGACTTCAAGAAGTTCTTTCCATTGTCTCATCAAGGCTTAGGGCAGACTTGCCAGTCTTTTTGCCATTTCCTTTTCCATGGCATGGCGGACTTGCCATGTCCTCATGTCATGTCTTTGTTGAGTGGGGCGGACTTTCCATAGCGTCAAGCAATAACACTTTCCACATTGGCGGACTTGGCAAGGTGCCAAGCCATCACATATTCCAGCTTGGGCGGACTTGGCAAGGTGTCAAGCCATCTTCTCCAAGGGCGGACTTCCTATGTGCTCATGCCATGTCAATCTCCTCTTGGGCGGACTTGTCCATTGCTCATGCCATGTCTTGTGCCATGTTTCATCCTTGGTGGGCGGACTTGTCCCAAGTTCATGCCGTTATCAACACTTAGGCAATTTTTTGGCCTTCATCTAGTTTTTTTGAAATCTCTCACTTATTTCCATTTTGGGGTCTTCTGAAGTTGATGTTGCTGAAACCATGACCCAGGCACTTTCCAAAGATGGAAACCTTGCCAAAAATAGAAACTTTCCAAAAATAGCAACTTTCCAAAAATAAACCCGTAAAAAATAGGAAATCCAAAATAGGCCAAAAGTGCCAAAAATAAAGTCCCTAAAACATAGGGGGCTTGAGTGAAAATCCCCAAAAAGTAGGAGGTGTCAGAATTGATTGAAATGACAAGTGATCCTCGTCCTCCAGGCCTTCTAAGCATTCTGATGATGTTTGTGCACTAATTCAGGCTCAAATTCTCTACTTGGCTCGGGTGACCCTTCAAAAACTCTTAACTCCAAATTGTAAAAGAAACATGGTGATTAGCAGTTGCAACGCCAAGGCGAAAACTCAAAAAACAAAAACAAAGGGTCCCCATTTGCAATGGGGCGATGTTGTGAAAGGTCACAACACGTCCCCCCGTCTCTGTCCCCGAAACACTGTGGAACATAGCAAAATATTGAAATTTTCAACTATCAATTGGTATTACTATTTATCTTTATCACTACCATTGATCAATGATGAAGTATCATACTATCAAATGTATTTACAATTTTGTATATTTTTAAATTTTTTTGCATATATAAAGTATACAGCCATACCAAAACGTACCGTACCCATTTTGCCATATCAGCGTACCCGTATTCCATACCTGTACCTGATCCCATACTAATCGGCAACTTAGATTTGACTTGAAAATAAACATACATTGTAAAATATAATACATTCTCCTACTACCTTTTAGTTGGCTTTTTCCTAAACAAACCAATTCAAATCATTGTTTATTTTCAAAATTGTCTATTGGACTATAAGGATGGTTTCTGGGAGATTTCTGCTCATAGAGCTGATTTCCAACACTATGGTGGTTAGATTAGAGTATTTGCTCATATTGCTATGTAATAAATTCCAACACTATGTTGCTAGCTTATTCCTATGGAGTGTTTCTATCAATAATCAGATGTCCCATGCAGTTTCCAATGCTCAACAGTCTATTACCAATGTGCAGAACAGAATACAATGAAATCAAAATGTAACAAATCAAAGAAGAATCTAACAGACTCATATACATAACTAAATATGTGGAGAAGTGTAGAAACCCCTGTTCTCACTGACTTCTGAATCTGTTTGTTTTTTTCTTGTTTTTTGTGTATTTTGGTTTTTTTGGTATTTTTGCATGCAATAGTGAACAATGCAATTTTGAAAGAAATTGCTAATAAATCTTTAACAAATACAATAAGTCCAGATCTAACATAAAGAAACTCTGAAAACGATAGCTATTGATTTTATTATTGTTCTACAGCCATTTCAATAACAGATCTCTGAGATTTAGACAAAGATAAGACAAAATATTAGTCAAAAACCTGATTTGCAGCTGACTGGTTAAAACTTGAATGGTACGGCTAGATCTCTGGAAAGCCTTTCCCTTGCTTGAGTTGGTCTAGAATACCTCCACTTGCTGAGGCGTCCCTCTCTATGAATGAAAGAAGCTAAAAACAGAGGCGTTTTGGATCCAGATGCAAATACGCCTTCCTCTGTAGATGGTACGGCTTTCAATCAGCAATAAATAACAGTACGGATTTGTAACAGTAGTAAAGGAAATCTGTACGGCCTTGAAAGATGTGTCTCAAGCTTGGAAAATGGGCCCCTAGAATGAATGACCCTTCCCAGAAGAGTTCCCAACCAAAACCCTGAAGATATTTTCGACTGTGAAGCTCTGTGATAACTTCTGGATGAAGATCTCTCTGAAAGCAATAGATCAGCTGATATTTCATAGCCTCTGAACTGCAACACTAAAGATGGCTCGTTCTCCAATGCCAAAACAAAAACTGGAACCCTTGGCTTTGTTCTCAGAAAGAAGACTTGACAAAAATTCGATTTTCAACATAATGAGCTTTGTTTTCAATGAAAACCCTTATATCCTCAAGAGGGTCGACTTTTTTCCTCAAAAAGCATCATTTAAATAAAAGTTGAATTTTAACTTTTAATTTTTCAATAGTCTCGACGCACTTTTAATTATAAAATATAATTAAAAAGTGGCCCCCTTCAATGTTGGTCGAACCCTTCAAGAAATCACTTAAGTTATAATATTAAATAATATTATAACTTTATAATATAAGCTTCAATAATTAATATTTAATTTGACAATTAAAATATTAATATCTTTCTCAATTTACGTCCGATTAACGAACCGTCTGAAGCTGGAGAATAAGTGATTGATTTTGCACATGACCAAACCATACTGCTAAAAATAGCAAGGGTGCTCCGCTGAATGACCTAACTTACTAAAAATAACAAGTCAGGCAAATGAAGTCTGAACGACCCCGAACGAAAGCCAAACTGAACAATCCTGCAACTGGAGCTAAGCCAAGCCTCAACCAGACCCTCTATCCATCCTATCAGCCTACGAGGGTCACATAATAGGCTAATCAATGATCTGAGAGATGCCAATTGGAAGGGGACATTACAAGAAGTCTGGCAGAACATTCTACAGATTACATTAAGAATACACGATAGTACTTTGGGTTTGCATTTAGGAAAAAGACTATGGTTCTCTCTTAGAGCTTTGTTTTGCTTTACCTATGGATATGTGCCCTTTGTTCTCTCCAGCAATTTCCTTTTTCCCTGACAGTTTAAAATGCTTATTGATGTTGGTTAGGCTTCCAAACCTACAATTCCCAAGGTTTCTTCCACTTCTAGAACATACTAGACCTGGACTATCTATAATGTTTTCAGGTTTCAAATTGTTGAATTTTCAGCTGATTTTTGTTGGGTATGTGGACATGTGTGTAAAGATGCTCAGTTCAACCTCATTAGCCCAAGTAATAATTAAAAAAACTAGAGACAATGTTTTTCTCTTTTGATGGGTCAAATGGCAGAGCTTTGATAATGAGGAGATATGTGTCACTATGCTCCAGTTTCAAATTAAGGCAATTTCAATTTCATCCAGTCCAAATGCCAGAAAGTGGGGGCTGGGCGGCAATGGATCTAACACGTCAGGCACATCTCGTCCCCCACACAGTTGAGAACTTGGGATCAACAATTATCCAGCCACAGTTTCATCCACAGTAACCTTGTGTTGACTTTCTTTCCTCTAAATGATATGGTTTAATGAATTTTTCATGAGGTTGCAAACATGAATGATTATTGTTTGATACAAGGAGATTATGGCTTCTGCACCTTCTGCCCTGTTTCCACCACTAGGTATTGGCCTTCTTGGTGTCATGATGCTGAGATTCAAGTTCATTTGATATCCTGAACAGTTAATGATCATGTTGGGTTAGTGCTTGGGTATCCCCTTCAACTACATGTCATCCTTTTACTAAAAAATGCACATTTCTAGTTAGAAAATGATCTATTCATGGGAAGAGGATCTGTTTATAACTTTATCCAAAGCATGTGCTACTTGACAGATTATACTTAAAAATAAGAAACAGCTTAAAACATCGTTTTTTTTGTCGAGATTTTATCAGAGCATCACCATCTTGCACCAGCCAGATATGAAATTCAAAGATGATAACTTTGAACAGAGAAATTTAATGCATGTAAATCTTATTCCTGACCACAAGCCTTGAATTATAAGATAAAATGAAAACAAACATTTCTTCTGCTATAAGCATTGAACAGAGCACATCTTTGTTGTAAGGTAAGATATGTGCAACAATACAATGCCTATTTTAGTTGATGAGATGGTCATATTCAATCAGTAGTTTTTATGGTTCTCTAATTAAAATTCTGTTTTCTCTATGATGTGGTTCATCTGCAACCATCAGACTGCTCAGGAGGCCATGACACCGATTGAATCAACCTTTTCATTGGATGTCAATTCTAAGTTGGATTGGTAAGTTCATTCCTTCTCAATCAAAGTAATTAATTGCATGCTTTCATTTACTTTTGTATTGTCTAATTTTTACCATTATATTTTCACATGGTTTATTGTTACTTTGGATATCAAGTTGATTGTGTATTGTGACACAGCCATATTCAGTTTAGAGAATCAAGTGACTGATATTGATCTTTAGATTCAAGTTATTATTAATTATAAATCTGTATGTATAAGATATTCTCATTATTGGGTAATGAAGTATGATGGAATTATAGCTAATTGTTGGAAATTAAAAGGCTTTCTCAAAAAAATTCATTCATGTAGTAGTCTAGGTCTGTAGTCCATAATTTGCATATGTTGAAGTTGTTAACACCGATCCTGAGATAATAAATCTTAAAGTTCGCATTCATAATTTCATATAACATACTAAAATGCTTTTATGCATACATTTATCTTGATTGATTATGAACAAGAAATAGAAAGAGGTGTTAAGTTAGAGATTTGCTCAAGGTTTTTCAGAAGACTTAACAAAATACTACAAACCCTTTTCATAGATTTCAATTTTTGTACTTTAAGTATTTCTTTCAGTGGTTTTCATATGCTTTTTAAAATATTGCCTTTGTAGCTGTCTTGTATAACTGTTGCAACCACTTTTTGGTTGTAATTCGTAGTGATATTAGCTCTGAAAAATGACACAGTTTGAGCTTGGCAGGGAGGCAATGGGGAAGATCTTGGCTCGAGGCCATAGTCGGGTTCCTGTTTACTCTGGAAACCCTAAGAATATAATAGGGCTTCTTTTGGTATGATCATATGTATAAGCATTAGAAATTTGTAACATTATTAGGCTTTCAATCATAAAGATTGTCGGGAAAAAATGTTTTTATTTCTAACAGGAACCCCTGTGCATTAACACTTTTTGAGTTCTTTCTTACTGAAAATTTAATGGTTTCCTTTTGATTAATCTTTAAGCTGTATTTAGATCTTAAGAGTATTGATACTGAATATGCCAACAGGTTAAGAGTCTCCTAACAGTGCGTGCTGAAACAGAAACTCCTGTCTGTGCTGTGTCGATTAGGAGAATACCCAGGTGATTTGATTCTTACATATCTTCTTGTGTAAAGCTTTGTGTGTATTGCATTTCTAATTTGGTTTTAGCCTGATGTTGCAGGGTTCCAGCAGATATGCCACTTTATGATATCTTAAATGAATTTCAGAAGGGAAGCAGTCACATGGCTGCAGTTGTCAAGACTAGAAAACAAAAGCCTCAACTTGATGCTAGCGAGAAGTCTCAGGAAAGTCTCAAGAAGAGAACAGAAGACTCAAATTTGAATTCTTCTATGGTGCTGAATCAAGTTGAGTCAGGTGCAGACATTGAGAAGGGTCAAGTTGGAAGTGCAGTATTGCCTACCAAGTTTAATGCGCTAGACAAGCAACAGCATATGCTAGGCCATGATGACTTGGGCACTAGAGAGAACAAGATTCTGGATGACATTGAAGAAGGGGAGGTCATAGGTATTATCACACTTGAAGATGTTTTTGAAGAGCTGTTGCAGGTAAAGTGGATGTTTTTCTTTCTTTTATTTCACAATGGCTCCCTTTTTGCAAGCTTGCTATATTGGGAAGTCAATTTGTTAACTGATGCTTATCCTATATCTCATTTTACCAGAAGTAATGTCTTTCAGATCTCCAGATTTTAGATTATGAAAGGGTGTCAGTGTAAAGTTTTAACTTTTAATGCACAATCAAGTCTGAGACAAATATCAGATGTTCATCTGAGTGTTTATTGGTTTAATTTTGTGCATTTTCTTGTCAAACTCCTGCAGGAAGAAATTGTGGATGAGACAGATGAATACATTGACGTCCACAAGAGGTATAAATGAAAGCTTCTCTATTGTGAAAGTTTTTTCTTCTTCACTTCAAATCTATCTTCCCACAACTATGGTTTGACATTCTACTGACAATTTGTGTTTGTAAAGAATAGCTTACAGCCAATTGAAAATTATCATTAAACCATATCCATGATGATTGCAAAGTTTTTTGATGAAAGTCCGTATGTTTGTTAGGAAGCCTACTTTGGAAGTGTTGTTAACCTGTAAGGCAGGTGAAATTCAATTGATATATGCCAATTAAAATGACCGATGATATTCATAAAAATAATAATTATATAATCTTAAGATTGCATTTCAAGTATTCTCATGCCATCTAATATCAAATACAATAGTTGTGCTACAAAATCCAATGAAATCATCTTGCCAAAATACACGTCCTTGGCCAGTTGCCTACCTTAGAAAAGATTTTGATATCTTATGAATATTCCTTCATAATTGATTGATATCTTTTAAATTTTAAAAGAATGAATGCACAAATATTGAGAGAAGAGATTTTGGCACACACTACAATGCGTGAATGTTGCAGTTATAAATTAACTGGGAAATTACTATGGTGGTTGTAAATTATGTTGTGTAAGTTATGTAAAGTACTAAACTGAAAATATTTTACTTTTTGCAAGTTCACAATGGACAATGTATGGAACCGTAACACCTTTTGATCACCAAGATCTTGATGGGGGTAAGGAGAGAGCATACGGTGAAAAGGGTTAGATTGATTATTGTAGAATAATTCTTGTCGGCAGCAAGCCTAAGTTACTGGTTCGGGTTCGGGGATGGTTTGGGTACGAGAACCCGGTACGTGGGTATGGGAAATTTTATTTTAGGGGTTTGGGTACGTGTGTGTGTTTATATATATATATATATACAAAAAAATAAGAGAAATATACAAAATTGTAAAACTAAATCATTTCATAGTATGATTACTTGATCATTGATCAATGCCAAATGCCAAAGATAAATATTAAATGCCAATTGATAGTTGAAAAATATTCAAATAAAGGCTAAAGTATATCAATGATATTATATACGTCTATATTCACGATTCCAATGGAAATCATCACAATTACTAAATTACAAAATGTAGTTCATGAAACATGATTCAATGTTCATTGTTCAAGTGTTCATCAATCATCAAAAGGATTCTCAAAAGAATCATCGTGACTTGGATTATCAGCGGCTTCAACTTCAAGATCATCATCATTTGAACCCAAAGCGGATTCAACACCATGTGGTATGTCATCAATATCATCCATAGTGGCTCTAGCAAGATCCCAAATGGTTGCATCCAAGTCAACAGACTCGGGTGCTACATCCCAAAGCCTCGCTGCCCCCTGCTTGTATTGAGGTTCCTTACATGACAGAAGACGCAAATTGGAATGAATATACACCAAGTCTTCAGCTCTTTTTGCAGCCAACCGGTTATGCTTCACTGAGTGGATAAAGGAGTATGTACTCCAATTCCGTTCAGCATCAGAAGAGCTTGCAACCTGGAGAGCAAACCAACAAAATAAAAAATAAAAAATGTAAGAAATTCAAAAATGTTATAGTGTTAAATTCTACAATACAAGTGGCAAAAAAAAAAACTTGTGAGAGGATCTTGATTGCAAGAGGTTGGACGTACATATAATTTTGACCATGGAGGTACCACCATGTAATAGCATCCATTTTGTATTGGTCTCTAACAACAGAAGGGGTATGATTTTTTCCTGAGACAAACAATCCAAATTCTCCCATAACACTTGTCTGCACTTCTGGATCACTGAAGATTCTACTAAATGCCCTCTTATACCCATTAGCAACTTTAGAATCTCTATATGGGGGTATTCTCCCTAGGATAGAAAGTACTTCAGTGGTATAGTACCTCAGAGATAGGGCATATGCAAGGATGTGCAATGGAGTTGTCATCTTGTTCCAACGATGAAGAACAATTACTTCCACCCTTTTGTAAAAGTTGTCTTAAGGATCATTCTCTCTCTTTTGTATTTCTATTTTTATTTTCTCCAACATTGTGTCCATGCTATCATAGACATCCCCCAAGCATGGTTCATCTGTATCAACAAACTGAAGCATAGACATGATAGGTTCGGTGAACTCCAATAAATAATTCACAAGATCCCACCAATTGTCATCCAAGATCATTGCCTTGACCTTTTGGGCCCTCTCTGAATTTGATTGTTTCCATATACCCCATTGGTTGCTAATAACCATTTGACTCAGTGCCTCTTTCACCTTCACAAGTCGTCTCAGAACAATTGTGTGAGATACAAACCGGGTCTCAACAACCTAAGAACATGTTAATAGTAAGTTAATAACACATTTAAAATATGTAAATAATGCAAAAAAAAAAAATTATTCAATTAAGTAAAACATGACATAAATGAAACTAAATAAATCAAATTTATCTTCAACAATTCCAATCTTGAAAAAGTTCTGAAAATTGCTTGTGACATATGGTGGTTTGTCACAAACATCTGGATCTCCTTGGCTTCTTGATATATTTCTTTTACCCACTCTATTTGGTTGCCAATTGCTTGCATCACCAAATTGAGGGAGTGTACGGTGCATGGTGTCCAAAAGATGTGCTCATATCTAGCCTCTACCAAAGCACCTGCAGCCCTGCAAACTTTTGCATTGTCCGTAATTACTTGGACAACATTTTCACTACCCACCATCTCTATGGAGTTAATGAGAATCCTAGAAATGAACTTTGCATCTTTCACTTCCCCTTCAGAGTCAACCGCCCTCAAAAACATTGCCCCCTTGGGGGACATTGCAATAACATTAATCAATGGACGGTTTTTTGCAATCTTTCCATCCATCAGAAATAATAGATACACTTGTTTCAACCAAAGAATCTCTAACTGGTTTCAATTGGGCCTCTATAGATTTCTTCTCTTTTTGCAATAAGGTCGTACACACCTTTTCATACCCAAGACTTATGAAACTAGGAGGTGCACTATTTATTGCTGACACCATGTAATGCCAATATGGTGATCTCACCAAGTTGAATGGAAGACCATTGGCATAGAGGCAACATGCAATTTTTTCTTCAATAGTATCTCTTGCCTCCATTTTAAATGCCTTCTCCAATGGACCTCTCTTGCGTGTGGTGATTTGTGGTTCTTCATCTTCTTCTTCTGTAGAGGGTATAGACAAGAAGGGATGTCTAGAGGGCCTAACTATTTGAGTGGGTAATGTTGTGCTTGTATTTTTCTTTCCGGAACTATAACCACTTTGTTTTCCTCTTGCAACCAATTTGTTAGCATCTTCTTGTTCTTTTATAAATGCTGCTATTTGTACAATAGACAACCCCTTCTTATTTGGGCCCTCACACATATTAATTCCTTTACCACCAGGACCCATAAAATGAAGTTTCACTCGGTAATAGGAGCTATTATATTGTGCATTGCAAAAATTACACTTTCAAACAAAACCCCCACCTCCAGGAATTTGTGAAATTCTTGTGGTATGTCTCCATAAAGGAGATCCTTTATCAATTTTGAACTTTTGACTTCCCTCCCCACCCATTGAACTTTGACTATTTGCCATTGTTGCAATCTATAAAGAAAATGAAAAAAAATAAAATTGAAAAACTTCTTCACAAACTTGAAAAAATCCATCAAAAACTAAGAAACTTGAAAAAATTCATCAAAAGATTAAAGAATAGGGTTTAAATGCATACCTTAAACACTTAAATCTCCTTTGTAGAAGCTATTTGGCACTCCACAATCGATCTCTTTCGAATAGAATCAGCTCCCTTCAAAATGCCAAGATGGAGAGAAAATATGGTGAGAGCAAAATGAGAGGTAAAAATGAAATGTTTTAGTGTTGAAAGGCCTCATATTGGGCTGTTTTAGGGTTAAGAGGAAAAATAATAATAAAAAAATTGTTTTTTATTTAAGTTTGGGCCCACTTTTTAAGTGTTGGGCTGTGGGTTCTCCCAGGTACACCCGGGTATGCGGCTGGTACTCTTGGGTCTGCAAACAATTGGGCTGGGTTTGCGCTGGGTACGCACAGGGTGCACACCCAACTCTGTGGTTTTTCCCGCACACACCTGGGTGAACCCACAGGGCTGGGCACGCACCCTGTGCATACCCAACATGTACCCACAGGCGAACCCTTACCAGGTTCGTACCCGGACCGGGTTCGAGGCCTGTGGGTACGAACCCTACATCACAGTAGCAAGCTGCACAACTCAATACAACAATGGATACAAAATGCTGGAAGTAATATAATACTTTCTAGCAGCAAGCCTTCAAGATTAAATACAAATAGTGCATTTGGCAGAAAACCACACATTATTGTTAGAAACAATAATGCCAAAAATTACATGATTTTCCAGTGTTGTGACGGCATAGCCATCCACACTTACAAAAGAAGAATCATCTTTAAAACTTATAATATTTTTTGGGGTAAATTGCAAAGAAATTTACAATGAAAATATTATTTTACTGATATGAAGTGTTGATTTTTATCTGCAGAAACAATAGTAAAACATTTATTAGGAAATAACAATGTCATATAGATCTGGTATTAGAAACTAGAATTGATTTTTTTGGCAGCATCTTCCAACTGTACGGTTGCCTTTAAAATGATTAGCAAACTGAAATAAATGATAGTTAGCAGCTTTTATAGGATGTGATTCCCCTTGATAGAGGAATGGCTGCAGACAAACATTAATTAAATATTAACTTTAGCTTCAACAATGAATTTCCCCATATGAATTGATACGACAGCCTATTGTCCTTTTTAAATTCACAACTAAGACTTATACTTGCTGCGCCCCTTTTTGGGGAATATTAAAGATGCCAATTGATACCACAAATTGGTATGACCAAAATAGTTATGAGCTATGGCTCCTTTCAAGCCAATAAAAACAGCGACTATAATCTATTGGTACGTCAGTACCTTGTCTGAAGTGATGCATATAATAATAATTAAAAATGAACAACGTTAACTGCATAAACAACATTTAATTGCTGAAAAACAGAGCTGGTACAGCCAGCCAGTAATATCAAATATTATTTGCATAATAACTTCACACAAATAAAGATTGGAAATCCACACACACACACAAAATATGGAAATCTTCAGACCAATTAAAACATGCTGAAAAATCGCAGCTGCTTAGCTCAATGATAATAGTTGAATGGAACTCAAATGAATAGGATGGTTTTCGTTCTTGAATCCATTCTTTGCTAAAGGGTTTTCATCCTAGGGTAGAAAAGACAAACAATGTTTGCTCCTAAGAGAAATGAATTTGATAATACAAATTGGCAACCCTTTCCATTCCTCAACTCCTTTTATAGGCTTTTTGAGGGAAAATCAATTCAGTGTTGTATTGTGTAGTGCATTCCCAAGTAGGGTTGCAATGTAGAGCTACTTGGGAAAGGGCATCTGAGAGCCAAATTGATTTGGTATTGTATTGTGTAGTGCATTGGAAGACCACAAGAATAATGCTCATTTGGAGGCTCCAGATTCTTTGGTTCATAGGGATATCAAGGTCGCATAGTGGAAACATCGCAATGAGTTCATTTTTTAGGAAACTACTACATTGCATAAGAAATTGAGGACACCAATTTTCCAATTCTCAAGGACAATTTGGGAAGAGTCAGAGTTGTTGAACTTACATTGCTTGAGGAGAAGCAATTGTGGGAAGGATAAACTATCATGTCTCCTTTTAAAAATATTTTAAAATAAGGGAAATAATTTAAAAATAATATTTAAGTTAGGCATTGTCATTTTATTTCAAAAGGGAAACTTATTTTATTTGTTTATAATAAACTTGGTTAAGGAACTAGGAACCAAACCAAAAAAGGGGAAAATTCCACAGATGTTGCAGGCAGATAGCCCCAGGCCCCAAAATGCAGAATTTCGAAGAGGTATTGAACCAAAACACCCACAAACATAATAACCTTCTCTATTAGTTGAGATAGTATTGCGTAAGTCTTAAATAGAAAACTTATTCCTTGAGGCTTGAAAACAACTTGAACCACCAAACCTAGCCCAAACCCTACTTCATAGATAACACGTAGAAAAAAAATAGTATGAAAGTCTAAAAGGGGGCTGAGACAAATTGCACATGCCCCAGGCCACCCTAACAAACAACATTACGTTTGCAATTATCACACTTCAAATGCTTACTTGATAAAGCCACCACCTTAACATCCACAAACTCATCATTTTTGCAGTAGTAAAAAATAATGAGATAGCCTCCTCCAGAAGTGGCTCCTTCAAGCCATTCACCAATTTCTCCATCGCTTGTTGTAGGCACTATTGCCGCATCTTGGAAGTGCATAAATGCTCAAGAATGTAGTGTGAGTAATGTCAATGATATCATTCTGTAGCAAATAGGAGTAAATTGAATTTGACAATAGACAAGTGCAAGACAAAGACAAAGCAACATCAAAGACACTCCACCCTATATACTTGGGGTTGAATAGAAGATTTGCCATGGTGGAGAAAATCCCCACACTCGGAGACTTGTCCACATCCTTTGCTAGTTCCCATATCCTTATTACCTAGTGTCAGAGATTTGAGTCCTTGATTTCCTTGTGGACAAATGCCATAGAGTCTGCAACCATTTCTTCCCCGAACACTTTACGTAGTTTTCACATTTCCTTTATACTTCCCATTCTTCTTGCCAATGCCACCCCTCGATTCCTTTGCCAAAGCCATGCGCAAGAAATATCAAATTCCATAGAGAAAGAACACCTTTTTCCCCGCCAAATTACATTGTTGCCACCTCATAAGGCATTGAAGAAATAAACAAGGTCATAAAAAAAATTAATGCACATGTCAAAACATCATTCATTGACGCCCTTTGCCACCATGTGAACCCATTATTAGGTGACTATCTCCCAAGATCACCCTGGATAAGCAATAGAGTCTTGCAAGGGGAGTGTTCCCACCTATAGACATTAGCAAGCTCGGCCTTTGATCTCAAATGCACACCTTTTTTGGTGACCCAATTGGTGATAACATTCCCTTTTCCTCCAATATGACTAAACCGAATCTCATTGAACCACACCACCCCCACTTTAGCTTCTAATAGAATGCCATCCATTTTCTAGTTTTTCATTGATCCTCCATAGTACCAATAACTAGTTTGGAATCTCCTTCCACCCATAACTTCTTCCAGCCTTTCTCTCTAGCAATCATCATACCCCACAACATAGCTCTCATTCCGACAAATCCACGTAAAATTCACAGGTGTCAATTCCCAAAGGAACACCCTCCTCATTCCTAAAGACACCACCACCCCCCACTTTGTCTAGGTTGCCTTTTGTAGCCCCATTAAAATTAAACTTAACCCACCCATGATTAGGGCATTTTGAGGAACATGGCTTGACCTTAGAGGAGATGGCATTCATAGACTGATTCAGCCATCTGAGATGGGGCCAAGCAACCACCCAACCCTTCTCAAAATAAAAAAACAACCAATCCTCCTTATAACATTTGCCCAACTCTAGGATAGTAGATTCCACTTTGTCTCAAATTCTCTCAGTTGGTCTTTGATGTCTTGAAAAATCCTCCTATTTCTTTCCAACCATACATTCCACATAGTTAAAGTTGAGAAACATTCCCATATTAGCTTCAATCCCTGACTTTTAATCTTAAATCCTAGTTGGCCAAAAGGAAAGTGTCAGGAGAATGGCCCAACACAACCGCCATCTACCCAAAATCCAATGCCACAACTTCATAGCAAATTCACAATGCAAGAAAAAGTGACCATTGTTTTTCCCTCTAATTTACACATCACACATTCAGAGGGGCCAGACTTACTAAGTTGAGCAATTGGTCCCAAGCAAGATTGTGATGGCCAACTTAATTCTTATTAAGTGGCTGTCTAAATGAGACAATATAAGGCCTATGTAATGATTTATTTAAAAAATGTTTTTGATTTTTTTCCTTTTTTCCAGCCATGATATCTACTTGTAGTTGCTGAACTTATTGAATTGCTAAGTATTGGGATAATTATTTTGATAATTCCTTATAACCAGAATTAAATTTATATTCTCAAGGCTCTGATAAGCAGTTATTCAAACTAAGTTTTAATACTTGCCCGAATGTCGTAATACTGATACTTACTACAAACAATGTATGCCAAATGATTTTGGTACTATGCAATAAAAGTTTACCAACCTTTCAATAGTACCTTAGCTATAAACCCACTTCCTTGGGCTTAGAGCCAAGACTCTGTAGCAGGTTGGGAATTGTCAAATTGAAACTATATTGTATTGCTAGGATTGTTCATTTGTATAACTAAAACCAATAAAGATGTCTATTTGATGCAAAGAGTTCTCAAAATGGCAAGGCATGCGAACCATATATGTATGGAAAAAATTAAAAGACTAATCCATACGCCCAATGTAAGAGGGCTAGATGGCAAAATCCTAAATTTTTACAATTGCAAATATGAACTATATGAAAAAAAGATCATATGGTTGTAGGCGTGAATTGTATGGTAAACTTAGAAAAATGAAATTGCCAAAGGGAAGGACATACAATGACTAAAAAAAAAGGGTTGTAGGTATATAAAGATGATTGTAGGGAACCATTAGGGCATATGAAAACAATGTTGTACCCAAACCAAATTTTTTGCTTCATCAAGGCATTTTGCATTTTAAAGTCTAAATCTTGCTAAAATATTGTAAAACGCAATTTTGGGCAATGTCAAGCATGGAGTTTTTGTCAATAGTTTATCAGAGTCAGTTTTATTGATCAAGACTGAAGCAGAGACTCAAAATGAAGATCTTCACGATGGAGGAGCACCTCACGACGGCATTTCATATTGCAGACGGTCATTTCAATGATCGAAACAGAGTTTTTAAAGATAAAATCATGGAGATTTCTCAGAGGAAAAGCCCAAAAGCGCAAGTATAGCTCAGGGGCGCCCAGCTTGTTGGAGGTCAAGATTCTGGTTAAAATGTTCAAGCATCCAGTCAATCTCTTAGAATCAGTCTGGCTATCCGTCGAGCTATCCAAAGAGAGCATTCCGAGACTCACAAATTCTAAGACAAAGGGAGTTGAAATCCTTAAAGTTCCATGTGAATTTTGCCTTTCAGCAAAAGCGCCCTTAGCCTGAGGGCGCATCTTGGAGAAAATCTCGATAGCTTCGGCCTGATGCGTCAATCCGTTCACAACGAATCGGCTATCCGGTTTCCAGATATCAAACACACAACAACGGACTCGAGTTCAGCAGCACGTCCAAAGATCAGCTTAAAATGGAGTTTTCATGTTTCTGAGCTTCTCCGTTTGTTCCCAGTGCAAGTACAAGCCAGGGGCGCTGGTTTAAAGGACCCTTCAGATGGCAAAATTTGCAGACAGAGTCTTCCTAACATCAGTAGTATTCTAGTCTAGCTTCGCAACGCACTATTCAACTTGTCGATCCGACGTTCCTGGTGGTCGTGGCAGAGATTCTACCAAGCACGTAATTTTACGGGCAGACCAACAAATGATTTTCAGTGTATTTCCACAGTTCAAGGGCGCCTAGCCTTTAGGCCTGTCAGATGAGCTCATTCGCGTTCGAAGTCTTCATGACTATTGAGCGTTATCATTTTATCTTTCCAACGAGCATAGCTGTCAGCCTTCGTGATTTGGCAATCGCTCGTGCGTGCGAGGTCTTTAGTGTAATCTTGAAAAGTGATGATATCCGGAAAATGGCTAAGTCTGGAGCGGTAATTTTATTTAAAATACGCACTGGAGTTTTTGAGGTCTTAGAAGCAGTTTTCTTGCCTCGTCACCTCCAGAGACTTCTCTTGTAGGCCTTTCTGGCTGTCCGTTAAAACAGATAATGCCTGAATCGGGTCATCTCAGCTCCAGATATCAGAGGTCAAAGTAGGGTATTTTGGTGAAAGCTCGACTTTCACCAAAATGACATCAGTGCAACCATGAGCCAGGGGCGCTTTTACTTTTGAGGCCCTTAACACAGCTTTCAACTGTCGTGCATACAGTCGTTGGATGCAGAATATCTCCAAATTAACGCAGTTGAGCTTCTTTGCCTTCATGTCGCCATAGGGTTCACCGCTCATCGTCGCGCAGCCGGAAGGCTGGATGGCGCTTTTAGGAAAATGGCTCAAGTCCTGAACCCAGAAGCAATTTAATCAGGTGCGCCTAATTTTTCAAGGGGTTAAACGATGGATTTTGCAGTAGTGTCTCCCAGCAGACATTTCTTCCTTGTTCAGTAGGCTTTCCGATGAATATCTCAGAACAGTCTCAGCATCACCCGGTCATCCGGAAATCAGTGTCGAAGTTGGCCAGTCGTGACAGTGCTGTCAGCTATTAAATAGGAAGTTAGTAAAAATGAAGTATCTTGAGCAAATGGACACCTATGTGCTCAAGAGATGACTTTTCAGAATCGTTGAAGTCAAACGATGAATCTCAGAGCTTCAACCAGTTTGTCAACTGAAGTTCAAAATATGCTTATTCAGAGATGGCGATTTTCTATTTTTGGCGCCATTGCATGATGATAAGTATTTTATTATTATTTTCAAATTTGAACTTCTAGTCAGTGGCAGTCAAACTGAAAGGCAACCAATCAGAGAATTTCTATTCTGGTTAGGGTTTATGAATTCTTGCAGTCACAATTCAGTGCGAATTTCTTCTTATTTATACATGACGCCATCTTCATTGTTATTCACAAAGCTTTCATGAGAAAATTCGATTTCATTAAGAGAAATTTAATCTTAAGTGAATTCGTGGTTTTCAATTGCAAGTTCATATCTTCAGAGGGAAATCGAATTTATCAATTTTCAAAGCAACTTCAGAGAATTCGAATTTTGTTAAAAGAGATTCATATTTAATATTCAAAGGCAAAATCGTAATTCCTCAAAGGCGCAAATTTCAAAAGATAAATTCATGATTTCTCATAATTTCAAAGGCGCACTACCAGAGCAATTCGCAAATCCTTCAGATCAAAGGCGTATTTAAATTTCAAAGTTTCAATTGAAAGTCGCAAGTCTTTCAAATATTCAAAGGCGTATTTTAATCCTCAAAAGGCGAATCCTCAAATTCATAGAAGTTTGTATTTTCTTCAAGGGAAATTCGAATTTTAGTCATATTCAAAGGTGCAAATTTCAACAAAGAAATTCGTGGTTTTCAATTCCAAGGCGAATTCCTCCAGTTAAAGGCAAAATCTACATCAATTCTCAGAGGCGATTTTACCTAACATATCTTTTTGCAGATTCAAGTTCACAAATATCAGTTATTCAAAGGAATCTTGGGCGATTTTTACAGAAGAAGGCACAATAAAAACGTCTTTTTCATCCTTTCAATCATAGATTTCTCACAAAATACATTGTGCATGTTCCTGAAATTGGTGAATTTGGCAAGTCTCAGTATCTGGATCGTTCTCATATAATTTCCTCGAGTTGAAATTGTGCGTTTGATTTTTCACGAATTTTAGCTTCAGAACATTCGTTCTCGAATTGCTAATTTTATCAAGTGAAAATCTCTATACGAGCAAGTAGAAGTTGAATTTTCGCAAATCTGACCTTCTGGATTGTCTTAGAATCCTTTTCTGGACAAAACCCATATTTTGGATTTTTCGCTGAAAATAATTCTTCGAAAGGCTATTTTTAACTCTCGCAGGCTATTTTTAGATTCCAGAAATCTTGTCAGAACATAGCCGAGTTCACAGTCAACAGGCTAATTTTTCAAAATGCACTTCACTCAGCTTGAATACAGGACCAAAACCGTCCTTACCCATGATTTCCGCAGGTTGGTTGAGACAGACCTTCACAAAGTATTGCCAGAAGCAGTGCTAGACCCAGTTAAGATCAGAAGTTCAATCATTCAGAATATTGAGCAGTCTGGCTTACTAGAGGCCGCTTCCATACCTATCTCCGTTCACTGTGTTGAGTTTTTAATGGCTTGCATTAAGCATTACAATCCGACTACTCGTGAGATAGCGTCAGTCGACGGACGGGTCATTTGCAGTCTCAAGCCTTTGGACATCGAAAGGAGTTTTGGCATTCCTCAACATCTGAACAGCCTAGTTGTTTCTATGGAGCAGTGTGCACAAGCATTTGATACTGATGTGGACAAATGTTAGAAGACGATGGCAGAAAGATGGTTGAAACAAGCAAAGAACAGATTGCCAAACAATGTGGGTCGTGGTGAGTACAAGGATGAGTACGCGATTCTAATCACACTCTTGAATCGTGTCTCAGGTCAAGCACATGCAAATGTTTTTCCAAATTTTGATGTATTACATTATTAAATGATCATTTCTCGGCATCCTTCATCAGTGACATTCTCCACAGGCAGATCACCGGTTTCTTAGTTGCCCATGAGTTTCACATGT
>VDFB02081465.1:164212-220478 GCA_007258455.2 Sequoia sempervirens
ACTTCTTGCTTGAGAGAGAAATATACGTCATACCACCTTTTGCCCTCTATGCTAATATTGCTCTTTTGCATTTTGTTCATGTGTCTTCACTATTGCAATTGATTGTTATGCCACATAGGGTTTCGAAAGATTGTAATGCTGAATTCTTTCCATAGTTTAGATATATCTGTTTGAACATCTTTATCATTGAAGTCAATTGTTATGCCACATAGGGTTCCAAGAAATTGAGATGATAAATCTGTTTTGTGTTAATTTACCATTGTGATCAATCGTTATGCCACATAGGGTTTCGAGAAGTTACGGTGATAAATCTGTTTTGTGAATCTTTATCATTATAATTAAAGGTTATGCCAAATAGGGTTTCGTGAGATTGTGGTGATAAAGGCTGTTTGTGAAGACTTTACTTTTTCAATCGAGTGTTATGCCACATAGGGTTCCATAAAATTGTCTTGGTAAAGTCTTAAATCTGTTTTGTGCCCAATAAGCTTGTTTAGATTGAGATGATAGTTGTGCCACCTTGCCTTCAAGTAGAGAGTCTAAACACGCTTATCGTCCGATAGTCAAACCTTGCTCCGTTTCCTCTTGCTCTGTTTTCCTGAGGAGATTGGATAGATATAAGTTGTAGTTAGTAGATCTGCAAAACCAGAGAAAACTCAGCTGCAACGTATAAGTTTTTTCAAGAAAGCCTTGTGCCTCTAGCAGCTGAAACAAAAAGACAGGACATAGTTTTAGCTTATTTTCCTTTGCAAGTATATTTGTCAAAGCACAACGAGGGAGCTTCCCCTCCATAATTTGAAGAGCACTCATTGCGTAGTGTACATAGGCTGTTCATAACAACTTCTACTCCAGAGGTGTTAGTTGTTACGCCAACAAACAATAGTATTGATAGGTTGTATGGTGATCTCTAAACTTTGGATAGTAGTATGGCATGTGGTAGCAAGAAGGTTTGAACATATGGTAGTAGTAAAGGCGTTAGTTCGTAGAAAGGGAAGTTTTATGTCGAAGAAGGGAATGTCTAAAGCCGATCGTACTATTGATAGTTTGAATGTTATAAGTTGTATGGTATTAGCAATTGTTTTGAATAGCTTTGTACATGTAACAAACTAAATTCATATGATCATGAGAGGGCATATGGCGGTGGTGATAAGGGGTTAATAGGTTGTACAGTTGGTATATTTAATCTTCTCATTTTTATTTTTTAATTTATTTCTCACCTTTTTCGTCCCTTCTACTATTTTTCTTTTCCTTTATTATTTTTTTTCAATATATATTTTTCTCCTTTAATTTTTTTTTTCTTTTTTCTTTTGATATTTTATTTTCCCTCCAAAGTCCACTTATTTTCTTCTTCTACCTCCATTTCATGATGACTTGTGTAGTATGTATGTGGTCCTTTGTAACACTCGTTAGTGCAACATGTATCAACATACACTAATTTGAAAATTCTTTTCAGATTTTTGAATTGAGTGTTAGAATATTATCATTGATGTTGAAGTGATTGTCCAAGATTGTTGTCATTGATGTCAAAGAGAAAATCATTTGTTTAAGAAGAAAATCTATGATTGAGGGTATGGCCAAAGGCCACTAATCGATTATATGTTCAAAGGCATATATATATTAATCAAGTTAAAGAGATTGATTATTAGCAAGGTAAGCAATCACGATACAAGAAATATTTAATTTAAATATATCTCTACAACATGGGCCAATCTCATGATTGGCGCCCAAAACTTGCTGGCTGACCATAGTTTGATGTAAGTTAAAAGGCATATAAATAAATTTATTATTGAGGCCAATCCCCTTTGAATATGACAGTGAAACTCATATAAATCACTGATAAGATAATCACCCGAGTAAGTGAAGTGTGAAGGATTAATAAGCAGCAATGAAGGATTGATATATGCAGTAATTATGTTTAAGAAGAGTAGCGATCCAAGACAAGGGGCAGCATTTGAAGTTTAGAAGGGTGGTGACTCATTTACAAAAGGGCAGCGATACTTTATGAAAGGCAGCAATTAAATTTTATTATGGAGGTAGCATTTATGGTTAACAAAGGGCAGTGATTAGCATAACAAAGAGTCTTTTCTTCTTAGTTGGACAAAGAGATATAACTTTTCATAAGGATATAAAAAAGTATGAATTGAGGAAGGAAGAAGTGTTGGAGTGTGTGAGGATTAAAGATAAATATCATATCTACACCTACAGATCTGCATATGAAAATATAAGAAGAAGATCATTGTAAGAGGTATAAATGCAGAATTAAGAAAAGAGTCAATTGCAAGTTTGTGAGAAGAGTTCATGCAAATATAAAGAAGTTTATGCAGAAATTGAAGAGAGATTTATGGCAGATCTATAGAGAAGAGTATAAGTAGATTTGAAGAGAAGAACTTGCTGATTTGAATGTGATTGTTCACCATCCATTGAAGAGGACATTCACAAGACGATAGTGATCTTGTTGCATAGAAGGGTGGTTTTGTTGGAACCAAAATTCAACCCCAAAAAATTTCATCGTCTTTCGCCACCTCAATATGACCACTCTTTTATACACCATATGCTTTCGTCCGCAAAACCATCATTTTTATCTAAGTAAGCCTGAAAATCTTATAATTATAGTCTCCATACTCCTTTCCAATAAAAAATTATCATTCAAAATCTCTCCCCATAGTCATTGCCTTGACACATGCATTTCCTTAAGTCCATTACTAGGAACCCACTTCGCCAAAACAATGCCATTTTGTGGAGAATTACATTATAGTCTCCTCGACAAATCGATAATGAAGCCAACACAAAATATCAGCGAGACCACTATGCTTCGAAGTGACATATTCAAAAGTCTCTCCGTCAGCCCGAAAAGCAATATTTTGAAGAGACTTGGGTATTTCAGAGTGAAAAGTCATCTTGTCTCTCTGACAAATTACAATACAGAGAAATGTTGATATTTTAAGGATGCTGAATCATTTTGGCATTCATGAAATAGAAAAACATCTCTCGGACATAAATGATTATTATGCAATAAATGATGAACAGTTGTCAAAAGCAAGGAAGGCGTGGGCATGATGCAATTTCAGAGAGACAGCGAAGTATCGGGCTGAGTAGTGTCAAAGTCTCTTTGACGCTCCGAAAAACAACCGGAAGTAAAATATCGAAGAGACAAGCTTGCATTAAGAAGACATTGAGGAAAGTTTCTTCGATTACTCTAATAATGGAAAAGGAACACGACAAAAATAACATTGAAGAGATGATTTCGAGGAGACCATGTGGTATCGAAGAGAAATAACAAGTGTCTTCAAAACACCGAAATGAGGCATAACGAGATATCGAAGAGAGGAGCTCATATCGGGGAGACATTGATGAAAGTCTCTTCGAAACTTCGATAATCAAAGAGAGGATGGCTTTCGAAGGGACATCGGTATGTCAGATAATCCTAAGTCTCTCCGAAAATCTGATGATGAAGAAGGAAAGAGTGTAAGAGAGCGATGAAACCCAATATAAAGTTTTTAGAAAGACTATGCGATGTCGAAGAGAAATAACTAGCTATCTCTTTGAAACTCCGAAAAGGGAACAACGACAAAAGCATGTTGATGAGAGAACAAGGTATTGGAGAAAGAATGACTAAAGTCTCTTCGACGCAATGAAAAGTATTTCTCATTCGGTTGACATGACTAGTGAAACATTCAAAAAGATAACTAACATTAATGATTATCACTAATTAGCGAGTTGGCACAAGTGACATTTATGAACTAGAGATGGGAGAAGTGTGCCAAATCCTGAATATTTCTCACTCGTAAGATCTCAAAATTTTAATAATTTGGAGCTGAAAATTGAGGATGTGGGATCGAGCAATAGTGAGAAGTTTGGAGAAGGCGACATTGGTCCAAGTAAGTATCTTGGACTCAACTAGAGATTTTTTTGAAGCTTGCTTGAATTATAGTAGAACCAGGGCTGTAAAACATGGAAGAAACACCAGAGAGACCAAAAACAAAGAGACAAAAAACTAAAACGAGACCATTGAACCAAGATTTAAATGAGCAATGTCTTGGTTCTGGTCCAAAGGCCAGACGAGTAGCCCAGCTAAATCCTTCAGTTGAGAAGTTGGAAGATAAACATAAGAACTTAGGAGATGTATGGACTCCTCAGTGAGGGTACGACCTATTCATATACCATTACAGAAAGAAATATAGGCATAGGCCTGCATCGAACCCATGGAACATGAACTTGGGAAAGCTGGTAGTACTGAATTTATTTGTCAATGTGGAGTTAATTAAAGTGCTGGCCAAAATGTACAACCCTAAGACGAGGTCAATTCATTCACGAGATGGGTCACAATTTATCCTCATCACTAGAGATTACATTTCCATGGCCTTTCAATTGGACACTCCTAAGAAAACGCCATTAAGAGTCAGGGATCTTTTGGAAGAATATCATACCATGGATATGAGCTATAAGCGGTGGAAATTACCCTTACATAGACCCCGTGATGTTGGAAATCAACTCAAAAGATTTTCCAGCAATGAAAGACCTCCACTTGTGGATTTATTTGAGGAATACTATCAATATACTTATTATTCAGCCGGACAGGTCTTGGGAATTGATGTCCCTGCAGAAATGGCCATTGCTCCTATGGTTCTAGCTACAGATGTTCAAAGCCAGGATGATAGGTCATTTGACTATGCAAAATACTTATAAGAGGTTATAAATTCTTCACTTGCTGCCATAAAAAACAATAGTGATTCAATTAATTTCAGACAATACTCCTTGCTTATGCACATGATCTTATATGAGGGACAAGCAATGGGGATGTGGGGAGAAGAGTTGAGGATCAAAGACATGGATGATGATGAGAGCATAAGATCGGTGCAAATGTGGACCTCAATTTGGGTAGCAGATGTGGGAGGTCCCATTATTTGTACTTTGAAGAATATTTTGTGAAACCCCTATACAAAATGTTTGGACACCATTGTGACTATAATTTGTCTCCTGAAGTACAAAAATTTCTTAGGACTAAAGAGAAAAATCCCACAGGAAAAGTGAACCATAATTGGGGGGATTAGTATGCGCATGGGGATTGTACTATGATAAGAGTATATGGGTTTGAGGCTGCACCATTCCTCCTACCTAAGACAATTCCAAATAGAGTTGCATATCTTGAGATAATAAGGCAATTGGCTTACTCTGATTATATGCACCTTAATAGTTATGGCAAGCAATCCCTCATGCCTTCCACTTTGTGTTTTGGTGATTTCACTATCATTTTTGACAAGGGATATGATTCAGTTGGTAGCAAAATAGACTACTATAGCATGCCACTTGGGAATAAGAGGGAAAGTTTTGACCCTGAACATTTTATCCACAATGCCAAGAAGACACAAAAGTTAAAAAGATATGAACATGTGTTCTTTGTAGATGATGTGATCAGGAATTGCGATCTCAGGAAACAATGAGAAAAGCTGCATACAACAAGATAGTGATGGCAGAAGCATGAAGGAAAGACCATGACCCATTATACACAGATGCCTTTCATGACATACAAGATCCCATGGAAAGAGTGGAGCAATTGATTTTACATGAAGAAGAATTGACTAAAGATATACCCCTCATAGCTTTTGAAAGGAGGAGAGATGCTCATTCTAGGGGCAAGCTGAAAACATAATGCCTTTGAGTCACTCATCACCACAGCCCACTCCTGAGGTCATTTTTTTAGTTGACACTCCTATCATGGTTGAAGATGAGACTGAAGAGGAGGACGAGGTTACTCAAATTATTGCTCCTACCATACCCTAGTATGAACTACCACCGGAAAGAAGTGTAATTTCATTTGAGGCCTCAAACAAACTTTCTGATGATGTTAGGCATAGGGAAAGCCAAGAGTTCATATCAGATGATGCATTCATTCGGACCCCAGAGTTCAAATCATTCATTTATGAATACAAGGGGAAGATGATAAGAGAAAGAGTAAAGGAAATCAGCCCTGGGTAGGAAGCCAATGCCTTGAAAGAGTTGCAAGAAGAAGTTGATAGGGAGATGAAAGGTATCACCCCTGAGAGAGGAAGAGAGTTACTACAAGAAGCTGGAGTTATGCTACTCCTCAGGTGGGATATTAGCTCTGCCATAGTCTTTGACAACTTCGTGAAAAGGAAAAATAAAACCTTACAGCTAATTGATGAGGCTAGTGACAAGATCTATACTGGTTCAGGGTATAATCCAGATCATAGTTGAAAAACTCGGACTCGGCAATAACTCGGCAAACCCAAAAATTTTAAAAACTCGGGACTCGGAAAAAACTCGGGGAAAAACTCGGCAATAACTCGGCAAATTTATCGAACATTTGAAAATACATAATTTTTTAAAAACACACATATAAACTGAATTTTTAGAACATATTACTGATTTCATCATAGATAAATCAAAATTAGAGTTTAATACATATCAATCATCAATGTATCAACTGATTTCATCATATGTAAATCAAAATTAGAGTTTAAAACCTTAATACATATCAATCACCAATGCATCATAGACCAAAAAACAATTTCAACTTCTCAATACATATCAACTTCAAGTTTCAGTATCAATAAAAATTATCTATCCTAAATTTCTTCTACGACTAAAAATCAAAAGCTTTTGTCATTGCTATGTGGGTGGTGCTGAAGTAGATGGTATAGTTGCAGTGTTCTCAATATGAGCCTCAACAGGTGCGCCAAAAGGTGCCTCATCCATAGGGATAGGTGCCTCCCATAGCCCTCTGTGACCCTGTAGAACTAAAATCTGCATATGGGGCTGCCATTGCCTCTACTATTCTCTTTTTACTTTCCTTCCTTTGGTCATATGCTGCAAGGAGTGCTTTGGCCTCCATCTCAACCTCTTGGGGTGCCTCTTTACATGGTCTAACATCTCGGCAAGGGATTCGTGCAAGGTGATATTTCAGTCGATTTATGCCACCAAAAAGAGACTCTTTGCAATGGTTGCAAATAACTTCTCCTTGAAGTGCACCTGGTGTTCCATGTTTCCAGGAAGCATCTCTTGGTTTTCCACCACTCCTCTCACTTGCAGAAGCCATACCCTTTTAGCAAAATACCTAGCAAAAGATGAACAAGATAAACATTAAAAGATAAAAAAGTGAAGTTCAACATAAATAAATGAGCATAAATATGATATTATACTTATAAATATAATATCAGATAAGTAATAAATATATTTAAAAGCTTTAAATTTAAATATATTTATTACGTTTATCAAATTTTAAAGACTTGAGCAATAAATATATTTAAATTTAAGGATTTTAAATATATTTATTTCTTATAATCTATTTTTGCCTCAGTGTTAAATTAAAAAACCATTTTAAAAAAAATGTTTTTAGTATGAGTTTTAATTTTTGAATATAGTCTAAATTAAAAATTTCTAATCTTTTAAATACTTATAAATGTATAATAATATAGTTGTTTTTGTAATTTTCTTTTTTAAAGTTATATTACTTATTTATAAAAGCTTTTAAATAAATTTATTAGTTTAAGGGCTATAATACAATATTATTAAATTTATATTTTATAATATTATACTTATAAATATAATATTAGATAAGTAATAAATATTATTAAATTTATAATATTATTAAATTTATAATATTATAAATAATAAATTTATTATTTATAAGTATAATATTATATAATATTATAAATAATAAATTTATTAATTTATTATTTATAAGTATAATATTATAAATTTAATAATATTGTATTATAGCACTTAAATAAATAAATAAATTTAAAAGCTTTTATAAATAAGTAATAAACTTTTAAAAAAAAAACCGTATTATTATAAATTTATAAGTATATAAAGTATTAAAATTTATTAAAATAAAATATGTATCAAAAATTTTTGAGAAAAAAGACGGACGGCTGGCACTAAGAAGAAAATAAATGAACTTTAAAAAAAATTATCTACATACTGATACACGACGTCGGATTCCTGGGCGCAGTCTGGAAATGAAGATCCGTCCGCCGTCGCCGTCGCGTTTTTTTCAAATGCTGTGCGTCGCGTTTTTTATTTCCGCTGTCGTTTTTCCTCTGCCCTGGGTCGCGCGACGTGAACAAATGGAATGCAAACAATTTGTTTTGAAGTCTATAAATTAGGGTTAAAAAAAAACGCCATGTTTTAAGTTTTTCTGGCCGCTTTTAAGCAAAAATAGCGCGTTTTTCTGCGCGTTTTCACAAAAAATCGCTGCGTGTTTTTCTCCAAACCCCGGCTGCGAGTAATTGTGCGATTTACTCGCCCAGCATTTTGCCACGCGATTACTCGCGAGTTTTGCGAGTTATTGGCGATTTTTTCAACTATGATCCAGATAATGCTACTATGCAGATTTGGGCCCTTTACTTGCCAGGGAAAAGGCCCTCACTTAATGACAACCCTAACCAAGTATTTGGTCATATTTTAGTGCAAAGAGTAGGGGATACAGATCTTGTTGAGACAGTAGAACTAAATGTCAATGTTGCTAAATTCACCAAGGCTCAGGTGGAGAAACTGATAAGAGATAACCAAGGGCTTGCTGCCGAGAATGAAAGATTAAAATAGTAGGTGATTAACTACAGAGACAAGCTGCCTTCCTATTTTGGTCTCTATTCTCCATTAATAGATTGTGAAAGGAAAGTACTCGATGCTATGTTTGAAACTACATATTGGAAACAAAAGCATGAAATATCTCAGAAGAAAAATGAGGAGTTGAGAAAAGAACTAAAGACCAATAAATTTGAGATGGCTTTAGAATTGGTATGCAAGAGATATGACAAAATGTTTGAACATACTGATAAGGTTCGGATCATCCACAACAAGACACTTGCGGCCCACCAAGAACATGGTAGGTTACACAACAGGATGAAAGAAGTGGAGGAACAAATAAAAGCTAAAGGGGATGGTGGCAAACAAATACTTCAAGAGCACCAAGAACTGATGAAAATGCATGATCATTTCCACAACGTATTAACATAGGAACTGGATGATTTCAACTAGCCTTTGAGCATGGCTTTGCCAAACTTATTCGATGAAGGGGAGTTGAAAAATCAAGATGCATGGAAAGATGAAATTTCTTAGTGTTTACCAATGGCTCTTGATGAAATCAATGATGAACAAGAGGTGATAGAGAAAACATATATACAACTATAGCAAATCTTTGATCTCGAGTATGCTAGGAAAGGCATCATCAGGAATGTTGATACTTATGCAAAGACGGGATACCTTGAACATTTATTGAAGGTTAATTTGTTTATTACACGGGCAAGTAAGGAGTACAAGATTATCGAAGTCTTGCAGTATTTGATGCATTATCATGGAGCATGGACCTTGGGTAGATCTTCAATGATCACAGGTACCTAATGGAGATTAACGGATCATGGTGCATCATGGATTATTTGCGAACTTCTCATTTTCTATGTTTATGCTTAATTCAATTATTAGCATTTAGTTATGAAACGATCTGACTTTTTGTAAAAGGCCTGAAGCTTGTAGCTTCCCGCATATATAAAGGGAAACCAAGGCCAGTAGAAAGATATTAGATTAGGATTACTAGTAGAATAGAAACCATACCAGCATACATATTTTACAACATTAAAATAACTTTTTCTATATAATGTACCAATTTTGAAGTAAATACAATGGACAAGAAGATTTAAATCGCGTGGCTAAATTCTGGTGTCAATTGTTTGTTGTTATTATCCGATTATTTGGCTGTCTCCAGTTTAGTGCTTTCTTGTTATTTAAATTGGTGTCTCAAAACTCAATTTATTAGGGCACAGTTGCTATCCTTGTGTGGTTTAATTAATTGGTTTCTCAAAGAATTAAAAATCCTTTTAGTTAATCACAGTAACCTGGAAGTACTATTTGGATTGATAAGAAGAGCCCTATAACCGATAAAATTATCATACTGTCCCCAGTTTGGTTCTATCTTGTTATTCAAATCAGAAGCATATTTGGTTTGTCAGGGCACACTTGCTGCTTGTGTGAGTTAGTTAACTGGTTCCTTTAAGAGGATTAAAATTCCTATTAATTAGTCACAGTAACTTGATAAGAATCATTTGGATCAATAAGAAGAGTTTGATAATTACATTCTTGCACGTTTACACAAGGTGTAAACAATCACAAGTGCTAAGCAATTCGAACTGTATCTAGTAAGTTAGTCACATATCACTCACCTCTTGACTCCAATAACCCAATAGGATTAGGTACTAGTCATTACACATTCCATTATAGAAACCTCAAAAATTTCATTCATATCTTCACATCTTAAGTTCAACATTAGGAGTAGGAATAGTTAACAAGCCTCCATCTATTCCACATTTCATGACATTGTGGGTAGATACTCAAAACCAACCAAATCACATAGCTCTCAAATCTGCATCATTTATCAAGGTTCACTCGCCTAGGTTTAGCAGAGCCTAAAGTGCAGGGAGTCATTAACCACATAGGTTAGCAATGTTCATTAGTTCAAAAATGTTGTAAGTTTGACCATAGAGCCTGGCATCCTCTTAGGATTTACAACTTGCATTTTTGAGACCTAACAGGTTCCTTAACAAGAGATTTGTGTCTCTTACTGGGTTGGTGCTTAGTTGCAAGGATTGGTGTCTCTAGTGGGTTGGTGCCTACAAGTTCTACAAGTGGGGATTTGTATCTCCAATGGTTGGTGCTCACAAATTGTAGAAGAGGGGATTGATGTCTTTTGTAGGTTGGTGCCTACAAAGATTGTAAGAGATTTTAAGATTAAGCAGTACTTTCTTGTGGTTTTCTCCCATAAGGGTTTCCAGTTAAATTGTGTATTCTTCGTGTTGCCTAATTGTTAGATCTTTTGTGAATGATATTGTGCAATTGTTATTATTGTGGTTGTTAGTTTGTGTTGGCATTTAAATTCGCACCTCTGGAATGCGTATTTGAAACAGACAGCTATGCATAGATAAACTGCTCTTCAAATTAGGAGGGGAAGCTCCCTCTTGCTGATGGTGTTGAAAGAAGGTAAACTAAGAACTAAGTTGCCTATCTTTTTGATCAGCTAGAGCACAAGGTTTATAAAACACAAACATCGCAGCTGAGATTTTCTGAGTTAAGAATTTCAACTATGACTAACTTAAGCTAAAGACGTTTCTAACTTCTCAAGTAATACACAGAGCAAGAGAAATTAGAAATGGACAAGGATGATTCTCTGACAAAGTGCTTTAATAAACTCTTTTCCAACAAACATCGACACACTTCAATGTAAGCTGAAATCGAGATCATAAAAGCATAACACAAATAACGGAAATCTGAGATTTTGGACCAAGGCAAAGGAGGCTCATGATTTTATTACTCAAACTTCTAGAACAAAGCTCACTTCTAACATGCCTGGAACAAGAAATTGCAGCTAAAGAGGCTTGCAATCTTGCTCTTACACAATAGAAACAACAATCACATTAACTCCTTGTTGGCTAAAGAGGCTCAACAATTTGCTATCACAACACAAGTGAACTGAAACTGAATAACAACTTGCTGCAATACAGGTTCGCAATTTGCTAACACAATAACTGTTAAAAGAAACTAATGAGCAAAGACTCTTATTTATAGACAAGCAGAGGAGTAGGGAACCCTAAAATCTCCTTGCTTTCACAATCTAGGGCTTGCTCAGCAAGTAAGCTTTATTTCTAAATCTAAAAAGAAGATAACATCTAACACCTAAGAAAGTTGGAAAAAGCGGGAAACGCCAACTATTACATTTATCTTCTTTCTCTTCTTCAAAGAATGGATAAGAATCGTTCCAAGAATAGAAAGAAAGCGGAATGAAAGCTTCTAGATGAAAGCCGCTTTAAATCTCAATCATATCTGCTAAAAAGCAAGAAACTGGGTCCTAGTCAGGTGCATTGATACTATTCGAGGCAATATTTTGATTCTCCAAGATCTCCTCGCCTCCTGTGATCAAACTTGGAGAATCCTTCACTTCTTTGGCTGCTTTATGAGTTCTGTTCTTGAAAAACATCGCTGCCCAAAAAGATGACTCACTAATTGATAACTTGGCGGCTCTGCAACTTTATGTTTCTGACACCTCTCTTGATTTTCAACAGAAGAGTATTGCACAACTCTTTTTCCCTATACCTTTCCTTTTTCTCATATCACACCTTCTCTCGTTCTTCAGCTGAGATGATGAAGTTTTGACATAGTGTTGATTTGGTTTTAAACTCGAGGGGAGTGTACTCCATATTGAAAACCTTGAAGAATGATTGTAAACTCGCCTATGCTCAGACAAGCTTTGAGCAACTTTCTATTTTTAGAATGCTGGTTTTTTAGCCTCAAACGGACAAATTTTTGGAAATTTTATGAGATATGGGTTTTGCTCAGAATTTCGTTGCAATACAACCCAAATCGTCCGTTTTTGAAAATCTTGAATTTTGACTGAAAAAGCAGCAAACCCTAATTTCTTCAATTTTTCACCGAAAAAGCTGGCACCTGGGTTTTGTTCAGAATACGATTAGAAATGGACCTAGTTGATCAGATTTGAAAAACACTGATGGCTGATCGAAAAAGCAGCCAACCCTAGAATTTGAAAATTTCATGAAAAAGCTGTGATATGGGTTTTCTTCAGAAGATTGTTTTGAGATGACCCAGATGATCAAAATTTGCAAACTCTGAAGATTTCACTGACATGCAAGGAAAAAGCAGCTGCTGCAGCTTGATGAATTTCTCCAAAAATTCTTCAGAAGAATGAGATGAAGAAACCCAGATGGCTGAAAATTGAAATCTTTGATCTTCTCCTTCAAAAATTTGATCTTCTGGATGAAAAAGCATGAAAAAGCAAGATCTTATGTTGCTGGTCTGAAAATTATTTATGAAAATCAGCAACCTTGAGTTCTTGAATCTTGAAATAAAACTCAAAGTTGCTGCTCCACTTTTCTTCTTTGGACGCCACCTGCAAAAATGATGAAAACTGAATGGAAGAGATGTCTTAAATAGATTTAGGGCTTGAAATAGCTTTGCTTTCTTTTGCTTTAATCTTTAAACCCTAAACTCAGCTTGTTCAATGAATTTAGACATTCACTTCCTTGCAATTTTAAAACTTGAGAATTTTGAAAATTTCACTAAGGCATTGTAAGTTGGGCGCCCTTCTTGGCTAGAGGCACCTACTTCATTCAGACTTAACCACTTTTCTGAGTTTTTCAACTTTTCTTCCATTTTGATCCTTGGATTGACCTTGATCTCTGGCTTCCAGATTGATCCGATGAACGAGCTGGATAATTCATCGCGAAGCTCGACTGATGCTGAGAAAATCACCCTGGAGACACTTCTTGCTAAAAACTTCGTTTCGACCTTCAAATTCATGGGAGCCCATTTCCTCTAGGGGCTCTGAACTTTCACAGTGTTAGCCATTTTTTTGATTTTCAAGTTCTTCCTTTTCCCTATGATCTTCTGATGAAATCTTGATTTTGGGAGCTATGCTAATCCGATCGACTGACTGTCAACTCCATTGGATAGCTTGACTGAAATTGACGAAGTGATCTTAGAAGCAGTATCTGCAAATTCTAACATCTCAGGGCTCAAAATCTTGGGCGCCCTTTCTCTCCAGGGGCGCCCATCTTAAGCGGACTTGGCCATTTTTTGATTTCTTCATCCTTTCACTTCTACAGATGATCTCGCTTGATCTGGTGATCCGGAGCTTGGATTGACTGACAGCTGGGCTTGTCGCAAAGCTGAGGAGATTCTGAGAGGGGTCTTTTGGGGATCTCTTTGCCAAAAAGTTGAATTCAGGCCTTCAAAAGCTTGGGCGCCCCTGGCAAGCTGGGGCGCCCAACTTCACCAAAGTTAGCCAATTTCTCAGTGTTTTCACCTTTGCTTTTGAATTTCAAAATTTCACTCTCGTTAAACCCTCTGTTCAGCCTTTTGCATCTGATGACTGCCATCTCGGATTGAAGTGCTGAAGGTCTCGTTGGAAAGCCTGACCAGTTCTGAGGAAGTCATCTTGGAGGCTTCATTGGCAAAATCATTCGTTTGGGCCTTTGAAATCATCAGTGCCTTTCCCTTCTAGGGGCGCCCATTTGCTCCAGACTTAGAATATTTTTCATTAGATTTTATCTTCAAATTCAAACCTTCATTCTATACTGTGACCTCAATTTGGATTTGCCAGAGAATGACAAGTTAGATGCTCTAACGAAGACAGCCGTTGCGAAGTTGCCTGAATTTTGGAGAGATTGAGCACAATTGCAAACCCTTACTGCTGAGTTAGGCCCCTCAAAAAGTTGGGCGCCCTTGGGCACCAGGGGCACTGAAAGTTCCTAGACTTAGAAACTTTTCAAACATTTTCATGATTTTCACTTCATCTTCTGGTTGAAAACCCTCTGTTTGACCTCAAATTTCGGGTGATTGAATGATCTGATGACTATACTGTCGAACTCGCTGCGGAGCTGGGAGGATTCTGAACAACTTTGTCTGGGAGCTCAAACCCTAATTTCACCATTTGATGCCCTAAAAAGATGGGCGCCTATTTCCTCTTGGGGCGCCCATGTCAAGCAGTGTTAGCCAAGATTTTACGGATTTCAACTTCCTTCTTTGTTCTTCGTGCATGTTTGTTAACTCACCTTTTGTTCAGCGCTTGAGTGTTGAATCTGACGCCTGGCAGCTGAATGACCTCAATTGATGACCTTGGAGCTCCTGATATGCTTCTGAAAAAGCAAAATAGACCCACTAGGGCAAAACTGATCTTTTTGAGATTTTGACTGCACCAACGTGATGTGGACGTATTTTGAGCCAATCAAAACCAGTTTGGGCCCTGGCGGAGAAACTTTCTATTTTTAGAAAATTTTGCCAGTATCCGTTTCAAAAGAAACCCAGAAAGACCCAAAAAAAGTTACTATTTAGAAGATTTCTAAAAATAGCAGTTTTCCTAAAATTTAGGGATGAAAAACTGAGATCTGGGTTTTGTAGGTTAAGCTGCTCTGAGCAGACCTAGATCGTCAGATTTTGAAAATTTTGTGTTTTAATCCCTCATGCAAGACATGCACACCCAAATTTTGACCTTTTTGACTGATTTAACAAGACTTTTACTCATTTCTTCAAAATGTCTAAGTGTAACAAAAATTTTAATTTTGGGGTACAACAGTTTGAAAAAGTAAAGAAGTGTCTTATGCTAATTCACCTTCACCCGCCCCCTACCCCCTCCCCTCAACATAAGCGTGTGCTCATCATTGAGTCATACCTTGGTTGTTTGCACCATCTTTTAATGTTCGTTGAGAGTCTATTACACTTGGCCCTTCTCGTTGTTGATACCAAGTTATTTCTTCATCTCGTATGAATGGATTTGCAAGATTATTTTGTATCGTTCACCAAACTTTAGATGGTTGCGGTGCAGATGGTTGTCATGTATTGGAACTTGTTAATTGAAGGCTTTCTTTGAACTCTTGAATTGCATGGTCATATCTTGATCATTCCACCATGAGTGAGCATTGTCATAACCATTGGGTGAAGGCCTAGAGCAACTTCTTTCGAAAGTAGGAATGTGTATTTGTTAAAGAAATTTTGTTATTATCTTCAAGTTTCTCATCTTTAGAAAGTCAACCAAGGTTAACATTTTTGGAAGGGAAGTCAAAGCTGACTTACCTAGAACGCAGGCCAAAATATGGTGAATAAACATGCCCTTTACCATATTTTTGATTCAATCTTGCAAGTAGACCAAACAAATACTTAAAGAAGTGAGGGTGCATTCTTGGTATTACGCTTCCACCAATTTCTTTGTCCATAGGTTTCTCACTTAATTCTTCCTTTTTTGTCACCTCCCAATCTATCATATCCACTGCTACCCAGGCTTCTTGTCTCACCTTATATGTTTTCAGTTGGAATCATTTACAACATCCTTTATCAAGGTTCCATCTGAACTTTCTAGCCTTATTGACCCATTTGCTAATATTTCTTTTATATTGAATGGTCCTAGCCATGTGACTTTAAACTTAATCAGTTTGATTTTGTTATGATCGTTATATTTTAGTACTAACTGTTTGGGCTTGAAGTTCATTTTATGGAGATGTTTGTTGTGCCAATTTTTCTCCTCTCTTGCATTACTTCAGTTGCCTGTTGTGCCATAATTCTTCATTCATCTAGCTTGTTCAAGTTAAGGATTCGTTCTTTGAGACTTTTATTGTCACCTAATCTATTTTCTACAGCGATCCTTAAACTAGGAATCATATATTGCATAGATACCACTGCCTCTTGAATTAGTTGGAAAGGAATCTGTTCAGTAGTTACCTTAAATGTTGTTCGATAGACCAAGAGTATTGTAGGCAACTTTTCTTCCCAATCCATACCTTTGGTCCTACAAGATAAGTACTTTATTTGTTGGCTTTGCTTGGCTATTTTCTTTTAGGGAGTATGGGCTAGAAAGGGTATGGAAGATCTTGAATTTACTCATCGTTAATTGGATCACATGATTCACAAAATGTCCTTTGCCACTGGTTATCTATATTGGGATCTTGAATCTTGTAACTATTTGTTCAATAGATAAACCTTGCCATACTTAATGTTGTATTGTTTGGTAAGGCTCTCGCTTTGCCCACTTTTTCAAGTATTTTGTTGTCACTGCGATGTATATGCATCTATATAGCTAACTAACCTTGAGAGGACCTATGAAGTCTAGTCCCCACTATTCAAATAGTTCTTGCTGTTGAAATGGTGAGAGGCATGAAATCCCTTTTTAGTGGCTTCCCTACTCTCTGGCATTTATCACATCCAACTACCTGCCCCCTTGCATCTATTTGGAATGTTGGCCACCACAAATTGGTAAGAGAAATTTCCTTGCAGTGGCATCCAATCCCATATGTTCACCAACAAATCCTTCATGTGTCTCTTCCAACATGCCTTTTCTTCTCACATCACACATCTTCTTAGGATATGGTTTGGGCCCATTTTATACAAAAGTCCATTGATTAGTTCAAATTTTTTTGGCTTTGAGTGCTAGATTTCTTCTTTCTCTTGGTGGCATATGCTTTGGGAATGATGATGGTGAAAGGTATTCTTTGATGTTCTTGTACCAAGGTGGTAGCGTGACTATCTAGAATAAGTGAGTGTTGAGGAAATCTTCCTTTACTACTTCGGGGGGTTATCTTGACTTGATTCTTAAGAGTTGATCTACAATGACATGGCTTTTCCTCAACCTAACAATGATTGTAAAAGTAAATTTTTGAAGCAACTATAATCATCTACTTATGTGGCCTGGGATGATTGGTTGTTTACTAGGTACACCATGCCCAATACTTCTCCCTCGGTGGTGCTAAAATTGCGTTTTGCACTCAACAATAATCGATTTGCAAAGATAATCGGATGATCAAGCCCTTGGGGTTCAACTTGTGCTAGTGTGGCTCTAGTAGAAAAATTTGATGCATCCTGTTGTGACCTTTTCACACATCACCCCATTCAAAATGGGTACCCCCTAATTTTTGCTCCATTTGGGTTTTTTGGTCTATTTCTCTCTGTCATTTCTTTCTGTTTGGTGATGTACTTGTCATTTGACCTGGGTTTGAATTTTGGCTAAGTCTGGAGGGCTTTTTGATGAATTAGGGTTTACAGTCTTCAGATAACTTTGGGGTCAAATTGAGTTGGCTAATTAAATTATGAGCTTAGGACTATTGTTAAGATGCTTTGAGCAGGCTCCCACTGAATTATGATCATAGTTTGCAGACTCGGTTGGACTCGGCGGACTCGCCGCGGACTCGGGAGTCCATTGGCCAGCCGAGTCGACTCGCACGGACTCGGGAGTCGAGTCTAGGAGAGTCCTGGGTCAGGACTTAGGAGTCCAACCTTAGGACTCAGAGAGTCCTGAGGTCAGACTCGAGAGTCCCAACCCAGGACTCTCTTGTGTGACTGGGAGTCAAAAGGGGTTAAAAAGAGTCCTGAGGTTGGACTCGGGAGTCCCAACCCAAGACTCTCCTGTGTGGCTAGGAGTCAAAAGGGGTTAAAAACCCATGTTTTTTTAACTTTTTCTTTCATTTTAACACTCAAGTTTGTGAAATACAGGTCTGCAAATTGAATTGGGTTTGAAAGAAGCTAGGATTATATGTAAACATTTATAATCTTATGATGCTGTTATACATTGAAACTATGAGTATTTGATGACTATGAATGATTAAATTTCAATTATTGAGTGTTTGATGATCATATGACATGTGTAATCTTTGAATTATGAGTGTTTGATAATCAAATTAGGCTCTTATGTTCTCTAAATGCATTAATTTGTTCTTGTTTTTTTGGAAAACTACGGCTTTTTTTTTTGCCTAGTCTTTTCCCGAGTCCATGCCGAGTCCCGAGTCCGAGTCCTATTTTTGGGCTGTCGAGTCCGCGGCGAGTCCAAGTTTGCAAACTATGATTATGATAACTTGTTATTTTTAGTAAGTGCCAATTTGGGGTTTGTTTTCTTGAGATTTTCAGATTCTGACAACTGCACTGCACTTGGAACATTGTGAGCTACCTGCTTGCAAAATTTGAGCTGAAACGAACAACTTGCTATTTTTAGCAGTTCTGCCTTGAGGGCTATTTTTAGGGTTTGCATGCATGATTTCTCAGCGCATGTCAGCATAATCTTTCGGGGTTTTCCGAGAGCTTCACAACGAGGTAACATGCAAGCAGAGTTGATCACTTTTCCAGGATGTGCAATTTTTAGCCAGTGCTTGCATGTTGATGATTTTTTCTGGGTTTTTCAAGATCTCTCAGGTAGTGTGACATGCAGACTCCTCTGACAACTAGTTGGTCACTTTTTCAACCACTTACTATTTTTAGCAGGTTCACTCCGACGGCTGCCCAACACTTCAGAATCATGAACCCAATGACATGCAACAAAAACGGAGTTAAACGGAGCTCATCTGAAGCACATGCAAGACGAATTAGGGTTTCCAGCTTCGGGGCCCAAAATGAGGGGTAAAATGCTAGAATTCCCGAAAACTGGTGTATCCCATCGTGATCAGCATCTTTCAAGGAGCCCGTTGGTAAAATTTGAAGGCAATCGGAACACTTACTATTTATAGTAAGCCACTTCTAAAACAGGCTATAAATAGTAAGTCTCGAACATTCAAATTTCAAATCAAACAAAGTTGTGGAAGTCTCAAAATCAAGCAGTTGCTATAAATAGTAAACCACCTCTAGAAACATGCTATAAATAGCAGGTCAGCGTGAGGCACCAGTGTAAGCAAGTCAAGCAAGTGATGAAGATCCCATGGCGCGAATTTCAAGTCAAATGGAGTTGCAGAGATTCAAAAAATAAGCACTTACTATTTTTAGTAGGCCTGTGCCAAGGAATTAGGGTTTCCTAAAATCTAGGGCGAAACACGACATTCACACAAAAGCAGTATCCAGCCACGATCGACATCCTTCAGGCAATCAACACACAAAGTTTGAGCACATTCTGAGCAATTACTATTTTTAGTAAGTTGCTAAAAATAGCAAGTATAGGCAAGCATCAGACGCCAGCAGCTCAATCACATCATGAGGTTCGAGATAAAGTGAAAATCAAGCTTTTTGGAGCTAGAAATCAGCTTAAAATGCGAAATTTGAGAAACTTTCTAAAAATAGAAAGCTAGGGCAAGCCAGGGGCAACGTGAACAAACCACTTCTAATCAGACGAAAGCCATGAAAATTCACTAAGTACTCGAAATTTGAAGTCCAGCATGTGAAATGCGCCTTAGCTACTTGAGGATGATGAAAATTCTTCTAAGTACTCGAAATTGGAAGTGGGCATGGTGATATGCGCCATTGGAGTTGAAGGTTGATGAAATTTTTTCTAAGTCATCAAAATTTGAAGCTTGATGCCTCAAATGCGCCTTGAAGAGAAGAGAGGGTGATGAAAATTTTCTAAGGCATTTAAATTTGAAGCACACCCCTCTATTAGTGCCTTGACTTGTGAAGAGGGTGACTAAAAAGTTTAAGTATTGGAAATTTGAAGCAAGGCCCCCTATATGCGCCTTGCTTGCATGGAGAAGAGTTGAAAATTTTGCTAAGTGCTTCAAAATTGAAAATCAACCCCTCATATGCGCCCTTGGAGAGAAAGACACTTGAAAATTTTCTAAGTTATGTAAAATTGGAAGCACACACCCTCATATGCGCCCATGGAAGAAGAGGAGGTCTTTAAAAATATTCTAAGGCATTCAAACTCAAAGCTTGACCCTCTATTTGCGCCCAAAGAGAAGAGAAGCTTGGAAAGTTTTCTAAGTGTGAAAAATTTGAAGTAGAGAGGGTCATTTGCGCCCAAGGAGAGAGGAAGATGGCTGAAAAGTTTCTAAGTATGAAAAACTTGAAGTAAGACACCTTATTTGCGCCCTTGACTTGGAAATCCTCTAAGGCGTGGAAAACTTGAAGGATGACCCCTCATATGCGTCTTGAACTTAGAAGTGGATACTTGAAAATATTCTAAGGTGTCTAAAGTTGAAGCTAACCCCTCCATATGCGCCTTGAAAGAAGAAGCTCAAAATATCCTAAGTGTTGTGAATTTGAAGCTCAAGGCCACATATGCGCCCAGCTAAGAGACAAGGCCTTAAAATACTCTAAGGCATGAAAATTGAAAGTTGAAGACCTTGTATGCGCCCAAGAACTTGTGAAGAGGCTAGAAAGTTTCTAAGTGTTGCACATTAAAAGCTCCCTACCCCAAATGTGCCCAGCCAAGTAGAGGCATGTGGAAATCTTTTCAAGAGTTAAAAAGTGAAAGCTTGAGGGCTGAAATGCACCCAACTTTGAAGGAGTTGAGTTGAGAATTTTCTAAGGCATGTAAAGTAGAAGTTCACCCTTCTAAATGCGCCTCAGCTTGAAGGAGGAGATGGGAGAAATATTCTAAGGAGTTGGAATTAAGAGCTTGCTACCCTATGTGCGCCTTAACTTGATAAAAGAGAGCTGAAAGGTTTCTAAGGCGTGTAAATTTGAAGCTTGACCTCCAATATGCGCCTTAAGGAGGAGAGGAGTTAGAATTTATTCTAAGGCGCCTAAGTTTTATAAGCTGGAAATAAGATACCTTGTGTGCGCCCAAGAGGCTGGAGATTGACAAAATTTCCTGAGTGTTAAAAATTTGAAACTCAAGGTGTCAAATGCGCCTGACATTGAGAAGGGAATGGTGAGAATTTTCTAAGTGTTACAAATTGAAAGCTGGAGAGGTTATTTGCGCCTAGACTTGTGGAAAGAATTAGAAAGTGTTAAGTGTTCAAAACTGAAAGTAGAAACCCTTGTTGTGCCCCTGAGGAATTTTAATAAAGGAAATTTTACTAAGGCATATAAACTCAAAGTATGAAGGCTAAGATGCGCCCTTGAGGATGGAGAGTTGGAGATTTTTCTAAGGCATTGGAAATAAAATGGGATTTGTTCTAAACAAAAAAAATGCCCCATGCTGGAGAAATCAAATAAAATTTGATTAAAATTATTTCCCAAGGTTAAAAAAATAAATTAAAATGTCCCCTTTGTATCGACACATGATTTTTTTAATATTTTTCTAAAGGGGGAAATTTTTTGGGAAATATAAAAAAATATTCTAAGGGGAAAATAATTACGCCTTGTGATTTTAAAATGCTGGAGCTTGCGAGTGATGAAATTTTTTCTAGGTGAAATATGGATTTTTCTAAGGCGTTGGCGAAGGAAATAAATAAAATTTTCTCAAGTGAAATAAAAAGGCGTTGAGATTAAATTTTAATAATAAATACACCATTGTTCAAAGATGAATTTTTATGCTCAAATATGCTTCAGTCAATTGAAAGTGACTTGCAGTCAAGGAGGGAAATTTTAATTTTCGAATGAGGAAAGAATCTCCCAGAATAGCAAATTCCTATGACTCTATGACAGCTGAGAATATTCTCTCCCGAATTGGAAATTTTCTAAGTAGTGGGGGAGTGAATTAATGACAACTGCTAAACTGGGCGCCTTCTTTCAGTTATATAAACTCTGAAGCTATTCATTTTTCTTCACAAATTGCAGAGTTGAAGATTGTGATTGAGCTGAAAGTAATTGCTGAGTAAGTGAGGAATTTCTGAGTTGTGAATTATTTTTCTAAGTGCTGAAGTTGAAGTGCGTGCTGAGAAGAAGAAAATTCTAAAGTAAGGGAGTTGATCTTGATTTTTTTCAAAGTGCTGAAAGTGATATTGCTGAGAGTTGCTGAAGCTCGAAGTTTTAATTTCGGTGTTATAATTCTTGAGGTTGGAGTTGGTGGTTTAATGCTGAAGATTTTTATTTTTGAAGCTAACTCCATTTGCCATCCATCTCGCCGTATTTTATTTAAAGTTGGAATTGCAATGCTTGATTTTTATTTTGCAGATGGCTGAAATTAGAAGAAGAGATGCTGTCGGAACAAACAAGGCTACAGCCAGAGCTGGAAATGCTGAAGCAGGCAAAGAGAATGCCTCCGGGCAGGCAATCAAGCAGCTGAAGAAGTCATTTATTCCTGAATCTAAGTTCGTGTCAAGGTTAGGAGGTTTGACTGATACCAACCTTGGTTCATTCAACCTCAAAGCATTCAAAAGAAGAATATATGGGCAAGGTGGTTATCCTCCATCAGTAACTTCGCACAATATTGTGAGGAGTGGATTGTATGCAGCTGCTGGTTTTCCACCAGCAATTCGATGTTCAGAGTTGATAATGGAATGTGCAAACTACTACAGGTCAGACCACCAAACAATTGTTTCTCCAGATGGCATGTTGCTGGCCAACTTCGCACCTGAGGCTATTGGCGAGGCGTTTGGGATTCTAGCTACGGACAAAATGTTGTACAAGTCTAAAGAGAGGGTTGATAAAATGTATGCCTCGTCTTTTGATAGGTGTGCTAAGAGAATCAACATAGCATGGATGAGGAAGCCAAAGCCTCTTAGCGCCAAGTTGCCAAAGCAGATTATTTTGGAGGAGCTGAAGCAAGAATACTGTGATTTACTCATGATGCTTAGCCAGGTGAATGGCAGCCCACAGGCGTATGCTTTTGAGCCTTGGATGTTCTTCTACATCAGCGTGGTGCTGGAAGGAAAATAATATGTGGATTGGGCAAAGATGATCAGCGACAACATTGATGAGCAATTCAGAAACCTAAGGAGAACAAAAACGTTTTACATGAGCTCTTATGTCATTTATATGCTAGCCCGAATGATGAAGTAGAAGGGGCTGACATACTAGGAGCCAATTGGATGTGGTTCTGGTCAATTCAAAATCCATGAAGCCTGCAGGCAGTTGCATTTGACAAGTACCTCCAACTTCAAAAGAGTGAACGATGCTTTCACTATGTATATCACAAGGACTCTTCAACGAAGAACGTAACAAAGAATATCCAAAGAAGCACAAAAGTTGATTGAAGAGTACAGGTTTTGGTTTGTCCAATTCCCGAAGTTCACGTATATAAGGCTGTCGGGGTACCATTCATATGCCTACCGTCTACCAAGATACCCCACAGATAGGATGGTGATGCTCGAAGTGTCTAGGCAACTTATGGCCTACGACAAAATCATAAGGAAGAAGAAGAAAGGAGGTTTGCACTTCCCTATTGTTATGGGAAATTCGCTTGAGGAGTGCCCTTCTTTGCAGGTAGCCAAGGAGGCGGAGGATGAGTTACAATTTTATCACCTCACTCTACACACCAGTCGACAAGATTTTGATCCTCAAAGGAAGATTGGAATTGTACAAGCAAAAGAATATAGGCACAATGCTCATTTAGAAGATTTTTGGGCAAATGTGGGAGATGAAGCTGAAATTAGGAGGATGTTCTCCAAATTGCCTCTGAAATTGATCAGAGAATGTGAGGTGGTCCAAGTTCCGGATCAAGTAGATGAAGATGCCAGCATTACTCACCCAGATTATGAGTCAATAAAGAACACACCAATCCCACCACCTGATTGGGCAGAGCCAGAGATCACAGACTTGGACACTTTGTCTATGCCTGTCTTGACTTTCACGAGGAGCTGGGTGGATGGACACGTTCACAGACTTAAGAGAAGATCAATTGCCCTCACATTCAACCTCATGGGTGATCAAAGGCCACCGATGTCAATAAAGAAGAGGAAACAAATCACCCAAGCTGCAGAGCCACAGCAGGAGGAAGAACTAATTCAGCCTGAGCCTCAGAGGACGGAGGAGGCATCGCCTACATAGTTATTGGCTCAATCTTCCAGCATACAAGAAGTTTCAATGTTTGTAAATCAGAGGGTTAGAGTGGCTGAAGAATAGGAAATCGAAGAAGTTAACCAGCCATTGTCTAGGGAGCCTGATAGTCAGAGTGCCAACGCTCCTGAGAGTGCCGATCAGCCAGATGAAGGTGAAGAAACAAAAACGGACACTCACTTTGATCGTGCACTCGAGGTAGCGTTTGAGGATGAAGACATTACAGAGCTTGAAGTTAGGGGTCTTGAGGAAGATAGTCAGCATATGGAAACGGATGAGCCTCAACTGAATGTTGCTGAGGAAGAAATTCATGAAGTAGAAGCAATAGAGGAGCAGCCGCTTATCATCTATAGCACTCAACAGGACGTCCCAAATTGGCTCACAAGTGCAATAAGGAGAGATTAGGATGATGACACCGACCCGACAATAGAGATGGAAGAGCTCCTTAACAGAATAAGTGGGTCACCTAAAAGGAAGAGAGCCAAGAAGTACTCTAGGATGGAAATAGATGAGGCCGGTTCTCGCACTCTCCATGTTGCGGTTCTGAGGGAAGAATGTGATCTAGGTGATGTAATGCTTGAAAATTACATGGTCACTACACTTGAATTGGGGTGCCCTACTGGAGCACAAGTGATCGAGGAGGCTGAAACTCCTTCCAGGCGCTGAAAGATAGGCTGCTTTGAAAAGGAGAAAAATATAAGAAGCTGAAAAGGGAGCATAGGCCGTTGGTTGGGTATGTGCAGCACCTAGCGTGCCCATGTGCTTAGGAGAACCCAACGGTGGAACTTTGAGCTGAGCTTCCACGAGAGTCAATCAACCGGCTCGAAGAGATGAAGAAGGCCATTCAAGAGGGAGATAAGTGGATTGGCGGTGTTCGTGCTGAAGCTGAGAGATTCATTGTAGATCTTGTCTCCTCTTTCCAACATGCTTCCAGCATCCTCTCTCGTTTGGAGAACATTGAGCAGGCTTGGAATGATACTCACATATTTTAGGATAAGACTATTCCACACCTGGCTGCTCTGATGTGCATACCAATGCAGACTTTGGTTGAAGAGGGGGTGATTCAAGTAGGAGATAGACATGATTTTCCAGGCTGGTATTCTGCTGCATTCACTAGCAGAGGTTTCTTCGACACAGCAAAGAGGGAATTGGCCAAGATCAGGAAGGCCATGGGAAATATTCAAGAAGGCATCTTCAATACACTGGAGGCATTATTCATGAAACGACTAACTCCTGAGGAGGTGACAGTGGATGGACTGAAGGGAAGATTACAACCATTCTTCTCTGAGATGAGGGTATTTGCTCAGGTGGACTTTGAAAATATCTCCATGTTCTCAGCCATTATTTAGAGCACGTAGGAATCCATTGAGACTTGGAGGAAATCTTGCATCCGACAGGAGCAGACGATTGCTATCCTTGAGTATCAGCTCAACCTTACTCCGACTATTTCTGAACAAGAAGTTGATGCAGTGCTGGCCCAATTTGTTGCTTACGCGGTCATAGAGAAGAACGATGGGAACAGGGTCCTAGACGAGAATCTTCTGGAAGGATAGTGGGCATTAATTGCCCATAGTGGTCAAAGGAAGAATCTGCCATTTTTGTGCTCATTAATTGCACCACTCCACCTTCTGGTGGTTTTTAGGGTAGAATCTAGTCTAGGGCTGATGTGGCTAGATCTGAGCCGTCCATTGTAATTTGATTTGGACCGTCCATTGAGATTGGCCAGCTATATAAATGGGACTCCCCCTCATTTGTACATTATTAGACTAGAGAATAGACATTCTGATAGAGCATAGAGAGACAGTTTAGAGTTAGCATAGTTTCATTGCATAGCATAGTTTGAAGGAGAGGGAAAGTTTTCCCATGAGAACTTTGTAAGGAATTGTTGTGAAAAACTATTGTAATGAAAGAGTTTCATTGATGGTGAATTTGTCTTTTGTTATAATCAGCTAGCGAGGTTTCTTCGTCCTTCTACTTCAAGTAGGACTTAAAATTAGAGTGATTTTTCATTTTCATGCAAGTAGTTAGTTGTGGATTGTGGTGTTTGATTGAGGTAGCTTCGTTTAGTCCATACCACTAGCAACTTGCTGACGACAAGTTTGCCTTGTGTGGTCAACTGGAAATCATTTCAAACTTAACTTCGATTGTGATTCACGTGCTTGTATGCGTCGTCCTCACGGTATATGCATGTTGAATTGTAATCTGAATACCTTCCGCTACTTCCTTGAAGATTGCACCGATTTTGCTAAAGCTGTCCAACGCGAGGCAAGGCGAAATCCGGTTGAAGTCTGTTGAAGTCAAGCTCCACACATCTTGTATTTAGACTAGAACTTAAATCTTTTAGAACCCTGCACTCATTTACATTCAGTACAATTTCTGGTTAGTATAGGAACACGTACCTCATAGCCAAATCATTCGTATCATTCACGAAAATCCCCTTTCAATCATTAAGCTGCTGTCAGCTGCAAACATCCTGAACAATTGTGTAAGTCCCCTCGTAAAAACAGCAAATCACAACGAAACGACTAAGGGTATTCCATAGCATTTTGGAACCTTGGAGTTGAACATACGAACTTTCTGGCATTCTTAGCTTATGGAATTCTTTGATCAAGAGAGAATGGAGTAGCCTTCATATACTTTGTTCTGCTGATTGGTGCGGTCACAAAAATCACGTCAACACATCCACATGAACATGGAACTCTTTATTCCAATTTGGGTATTCTAAAATGGGAGAACTAATATGTTGTACCTTTAATTCATTGAAATCTTTTTCTTGCTCCTCCGACCATGTAAATGACACTCCTTTCCTTGTGAGTACGCCCAATGGATGTGAGACTTGGGAAAAAACCGTCTATAGTAGCTGACATGTCCTAGAAATGATCTTACTCCTATGATCTATTTTGGGTCTTCCATCTCTACAATGCTCCTTATTTTCTTACAATCTATTCTCATTCTAGCCTTATAGATGATATGTTTGAATTTTCCTTGTGGTGCCATGAAGTGGCACTTTTTTGAATTGAAAGCCAGCCGTGCTGATCTGTATCATTCAATGCATTCAGTTAGGGCTTTCAAATGTGTTTTTTGGTTGTTGTAGATTGACCAACCATCTTGGAAGGTCTAGAAATTTTCTATGGATATTTTATCAAAGATATGCTAGATTATTCTCTAGAACATTGTAGGAGTGTTCCTAGTTTGAACGATAGTTTGTTATAGGCATACACTCCATCTTCTACTACAAAGGTAGTTTTTAGTTTAATTTCTTTAGTAATGCTTATTTGGTTGTAATCAGAGAATCCCTCCATGAAGAAGTAGATCTTGTGTCCGACTACTTTGAGAATAGAATCTATGAATGGAATTGGAAACGAATCCTTAATAGTCACCACGCTAAGGTTTCAAAAATCCACACATATTTTGATTCGCTCAAATTCCTTCTTCAATGATATGACTATGGGGGATACCCAATCACTAGTTACCACTTTGAATATGATTTTTGCTTCTAACATCTTTATTTTTTAAAAAATTTGTTGAGTAGTTTTGTTTTTTTTTTTTAAAAGGTGCAATGCACCCATATTATTAGGGGTAAATGCTTTTGACCAGAGCTATGAACCGGATACAAGAAACCACAAGAAACAACCAAACTCGTGAGCGCAATGGCCCAGCGAAGGCACAAGGCCTGCGAGCACTTTGCCCTAGTGAGGGTTTGAACCTTGGTGGCCGTCACTACAACCAAGCAACTTGACCACCGAAGCACGCCCTTATCGGCAATTTGTTGCATAGTTTCAATTCATTCTATAAGGTCTTTTTTTCACCGGTTGTGCTTTAGGTATTAAGGGAATTGAATGGACACACGATTTTGGTGGTACTTATTTAAGGTCCTTGCAAGTCATGTGCAAAGACAACTTAATATTCTAGGAAATTTTTGAATGTTGTGACCTTTAGCATTGAATTCCAATTGTCACCAAACATTATGAATTTTGAGCTACCTTCCTCCTAGATTTACTTTCTTGGTCATAGGCTTTTCATATTTTATGACCTTATTTTGTTCAAATTTATATGCAGGTGTGTCATCTAGCCTTGCATTCATACTTTGTATTCCCCATACTTTGGTGGAAATGTATGGCTTGCTAGTGTTGAATGATCCTCTTCCACATTTTTCTTACCTTTTTTTAGCCTCATCAATTTCTATGATTTGTATCATGTTACATTCTAGTTGAAACAACTCATAATCTTCTAATTGCCAGTGAATAGTCCACGAAGGAAACTTGTTTTGTCTTATGAGCAATGTTGTAGATCTAGGACTCCCTCATCACTTGGTTCCATAGGACCCTTTTCTTCTTTTTCCCAAGTTTCTCCTAAGTTTGAGTCTAAATCGAGGGAAGCTACTTCCTCACTCGTGATGGTTTCTCAAATTTGTTGCATACTTCATTTTGTGGTTTTCAATAGATTTGTGTTCTTCCAATTGTGGTTAGCTTTGGCTGCTATCAACCATCTTGAACCCAAGAGTGCAAAATATGCCTTTTTATGTAAGGAAATAACTACAAAATTGAAGAGAAATGAACTTGTTCCTATCAATATCATTTGGGCCATTAGGAGCCTTAACACTTTGATTCCTTGTTTGTTGGCTCCCACCAATTGGAAAGTTGGTGGCCATATGGTAGGTTTACCGAGGCTCTTCCTGCTATCTTTTGGAAGTATGTTCACTCTTGATCCTCCATCAATCATTGTGTTCGTTAGATTATTTTCAAGAATCTCCATATGCACTATGTCGGGTTTCTTTGCCACATTAGTCTTTAGCAACATGGGACTATTACTTGGTCACCATGCAATGGAGGCTCTACTATTAAATGTTTTCCCTTCTCTTGGTCCATTCTTCCTTCCTTTTTTCTACTATATTGTGGTAGTGATTGCGGTCCTTAATTGCAGGATGCTTTGTAAGAGATCTACCATTCTGATGGGTATGGTAATTTGTAATACTTGCTTTGCAATATTTTTATTTGACTTGAGTCTCATGGAAGTACTTGCATTTCCATTAGAGCACTATTATTTTCTTGCCATAGCTTGTTTTATTTCTTCTTTTTCTTCATAGAGTCTTTCTTCTCTGTACATAGGTCCAAATATACTGCCTTTATTGGTTTGTGCTTGTGTGACTAGAACTTCGTTATTTTTCTCTTCCACATCAATCATATTGATGGTGGCCTTTTGTTTTGAGTAGTCAGTATCCTCATGGTCTCCTTGCTCGCACCACTTACACAATAGTTGTGCTTTATTTTGATTATTTTAATTTTTGGCACTCTGGCAAAGTGCCCTTGTCCATTGCACTATCTACATTATATAATAGGGCATCCTTTTGAGTCATATTGTATTTGAATCCTATTACTATTGTTGAATCTATTATTATATCTTCTACTTCGATATTCACTTGGTGATGAATGGTTATTATTCTGTTGCTTCAGTGGTGTACTTGGTGGAGTGGATTGCTCGCCTTGTGTGAAGAGTACTTATGTACTCTTAGTTTTCAAATTAAATGGGCATTCCTTGGTTGAGTAGCCTAGAACTTGACAAATATCACAAAATAGTTTCTTTGAACAATTTGTTTTAATATGTCCTTTGCATTTGCATTTTGCACACTAGAGTTCTTTGCTTTCTTTACTGGTTTCGTTTTTTTCTCAATTCCTTCATTATTTGTATCATATCTTTTCTCAAGGCTTGTACGGTTCCTGATTTGTTCTTGCTACTACTATTTGAAATTTCATCATTCTTTGTTTGTCTTTTTCCACGGGAAGACATTTTGTCTTCACTCTCTATATCCATGGCTTGATTGTAAGCTTCTATATAAGAAGAGGGTGGAACTACCTTCATCTTCTTCCATAGTTAGGGAATGAGACCATCAATGAAAAATCTCTTCTTGAGATCCTTGATCCTACAATTTTAGGCTTTGACATTCTCATGTTTGCCTTGTTTTGAATTATAAATCTTCACTGCAATTTCATTATTGTCTCGCAATAACTTGAACTCCTCTTCAAATTATTTTTTCAATCTCAACCAAGAAGTTTTAGAAGCCAAATCGATCTCTATGTACCATTTTATGGCTATGCCCCTTCGGGTTGTTGGGAAGAACTGTAGCCAATAGGATCTATCGTCTTGACCATTTGTTTTCCAAATTGTTTCATAGGTTTTTCAATGCCTCATAGGATCTTTTGAGCCATTGCTTGTGATTTTGCGCCACTTCTACCTTTCAATACTGGAACTTGATGGGGAAGTCACCATATTTTTGTTCTAACACAACCTCAATGCTTGGAACCTACTTACTAGGGAGTTTTGATTCAATTGTTGTGGTGCTTGTGTTGCACTTTTGGCCATGTGAAAATCATTAACTTCTCCTACTTCCTCATTTTGCACATTTGAGTTGCCTTCAAGGTATTTCTTTGGCCCAGGGGTCTTTGGCTCAGTTCCTTTGATCACCAATTCTTTGATACATCTAAGATTATTCTTGAACATCTTTGTCAACAAGTCTTTAGATTTTATTTCCCATTCTTTTTCATCTATTGTTTGTTGTACTTGATCAAAAAGCTACCCATGCTTCATTGGGTAGTGGTAAATGCCTTGCTATTGCTTCCCACTAGCTTCTTGTATGGTTTTTTGTAGTAAAAATGTTTTTATTTTCCCGATTGGGGTTTTGACTTTGACTCTGTTCTCGGGATGGCTTTTACTTGGGACTTGTATGGTTATGTCTTCTTTGGCTACTTCTTTTAGCCTTCTCCTTCGTTCTCTTTGCTCTATGATCCTCAAGGATTGCCACACCTTTTGTTTTGTTCTTTGATTGCTTTTTGGTGTCTTTTGGTTCTTGTTTGGGTATAAGGGCATTAATTTCAGGGGATCTGATGCTGATTTGTATTTCTTTCTTCTTCCTTTTGTCTGCTTCTATTCTCATAGCGCTGCCTTATTTGTTGTCTTTGTACTTCACAATCCCATTTGTCATGTAGGTCTTGAAGTATTCAGAGATTTCTTACAAGGAGTCTTGGCATATGATTGAGGAGTATGTCTACATCTTCGCTTACTCTTAGGTTACCACAAATGACCTCTTGGGGGACTTGCCTCCATTCGGCTTCCTTCCATATGTGTTCTTTCATCGGAATGTCCCATAGGTTTACCAGGTCTTGTGTGAGTTTGTCTTCTCTTTCTTGATTAGACTCTATGGGTTTTTTAATCGTCTGTCTCATTATATGGCTATTTTAACTTGACTTCTTTGAAGACAACAGTGCCAAATGTTTACTCACCTATCTAGTCATGCAATCACTTAAGCACGGTAAATTGCTTTATACATTCACGAGACTCATATGAGAATAATAGTGTATTTTAGAAGATATAACAATCGTTCCTTTATTCATTCAATGCTTCAATGCTCTTATACAAAGATGGGGAATGGAATTATTTTTCAACACTGTCTCTTTTCCTGACTACAAAATGAGTATATAAACTTGCCAACTGTTCCAACGAATTTGAACCATTGGCAACTACTCAAAACTACTTCAATCAACCGATGAGACAACCATTCTCGCTGACTAACCAAAATTACAACATAACTAATAACTAATATTTGTTTTATTCTATCTACAGAGTTCAAAGAAAAGCTTTTTGTTGATTTCAACAAAGCAATTGAGTCGTCCATAACAAAATTCTCCGAGGGGAAAGAAACATGTAATAAGATCAGTCAAGTGTAGAATGCCCCTTTTCCTTTGAGTTGTTTTGCATTGAATTCATTTGATGATTGACAGGTCCTTTACACTTCTAGGCTTTAGTGAGGAGCTAGTCAAAGAAAAAATATTTTTGTAGTCAATTCCTTTCATTTCACGGTTAGACTCCTTTATGGCCCATGGTCTAGTGGCAATTTGGTGTACTTAGTACAAATGACTCAGGTTCCACACCTAGCTGCTGTGCACCAGTACTTTTTGACAATTCTTTTTCAGTGAATCTTTTTGCTTGGCCGGAGAAAGTGAAGTACTAGGTAACTATAGAGATTTTTCATTTTTCTTATACAACACATGAACCAAGAGTATGCTGAGAATGGAACGTAGGTTGACAGTTGATTTGCACTGGTTTACTGCTAGTCTACAGCTAAACTTCCTAGTATGCAGCAGCATTAATGTGGTTGTTCTGTTAAGGAAGGTTGTCTGAGCCCCTATGTATGTCTACAAACAAATAAATAAACAATGGATATATGGCAAAACAATTGGATACAGAAATTTGTTACTATTTCTATTAGTGTTCTTTTCTTTACTTGTATGTAATGGTTTTGGTTTAATTAATTTGTTATTGCCATGTATTTTAAGGATCCGAGTTGCAGCAGCAGCAGCAGCATCTTCAGTGGCACGCCATCCTTCCATTCGTCGTCTTACAAATCAGAAGGCAGCAGTAAGTAATTGCATCATTTCTGATTCTTTACTATCTCATTCATGATGCTTTTCATATATACATGTATGTGTGTGTGTGTGTGCGTGCGAGAGAGAGAGAGAGAGAGAGAGAGAGAGTTTTAATGGTTTCTAGAAAGGGGTCACTCATGCCAAGCAAGGGTACTTCCTAGGCAGGAACCTAAAAACTGACACATTTAAGAAAGGAAAGTTTTCTTATTCCAACAAGGGGAGTTCATAGGTGAAGGGGCTAGGCAACTCTTTTAGGGAATAAAAAATTTAAGCAGAAATTAGTGTAACTTCATTTTATGGAGTTTTAGTGAAGTTCAACTGAAAATGGTTAAATTTTTTTGCACAGGGAGGACAAGGGCGTCAAGGCCATTCAGCTAATGTAGCTCAGCGAAAGTTAACTGAGGAAGACACAAACAAAACAGAAAACGTGAATTCTGCAAGTTCAAGGATATCAGAAAACCTTAAAGAACCATTGCTTGGAACAAAAAGATAATACTCACCTCAAATGAGAGAGAAAGAAGCATTGATTCTCCGCGGCCAAATCCATTTAAGTGATTTGTGGTTTCCTTCTGTTATCCATTTCACTACTTTTTAATCTTCGGCTTACACTTCAGTATTTAGATTGCTAGGACTATTTTTACTTGCTTCCAGGAAAGAGTATAGATCTGGAATAAAAGGTTACTTGAAATATTTTCTATTTAACTTTGAACATTTGCAGGCAATGGCTTAGTGTAAGTGAGCATATTGGAAGAAATCATTTTCTATTTATCATGACGTTGTACTATTATCTGAAAGAAGGAAGTCCAAGGAGAATGCATATTCAACTGTTTATTTGAAAGGGGCTATTTGGAAAATCAAATTTACTGTTTCATCTTGACAAATAGGTTTTATGAGTATAGAACTTATTATATTTAGTTATAAAATATAATACCCTGTTAATTTATTATTTTAACTCAGTGAATCATTATTTTATGTTGTATCGGAATTATGGTATGTACACTATGCAATTGAATCCTGATAAAACATCACATAATCCTATTATTTTATTACACAATGGATGTACATATGAGCTCAACCGGTCAACCTGCTACAAGCCAAATTATCACAAGAGAAAATATAGGAAGTGTACATACCATGGGGAAAGAGAACATATTTGAAGATATCTATATTAACACCCACAAATGATCATCATCTGGAAGGGAGACTATGAAAAATTAAGGTGATTATGATTTCATTTTAGGAGTCCCTCTGTAAAACTTTTTCTGACCCTTCATGAAGGAAAAGGTCGCTTTTGTTCATGCAGCAATGGCTTTATGGAAAGAACATGTTTCTCTAATAGCACGACTTAAATTCAGTTCCTTCTGAGGGATATGTAATATAAGTAATTGCGTATCCTTAGCATAAATTAAAAGGGACTCAGTAAATTCAGAATGAAAGCTTACAAGGGGATTGTTCTCCATTGTCTTCATATACTAGCATATATATCTTCAAAATAATCTAATATAAAATACACCGAGAGATATCTTGTATAGCTTCTATTTAATTTATTGTATTATTGTATTATTAATTTTTTATTTTTATTATTATATAAAATTATTATTATTAGACTATATTTTTATACTTCCATCAGATATCTTTGTTCCATTATCATTTGGCTGATTAGCACAAGATTTACCTTTGGCATCTTTTGGAGGATATTTGTCATCTTACTGGTTACTTGTGTTCCTTCGCCTGCATCATTTGCTCAGTGCTAAAGGATTCAAGTGTAGCAATACAGAGATATAATAACGCAAACAACATAGCAAAATGCACAAGAGAAAGAAAAGAGACTCAGTTCTTGGGAAAATATAATTTATAATTATAACTTTGAATGTGAATAAACTTGAGGAGCTTGCAAATAATTTTTTTTAGATGGAATAAACTCAATGTTAGGTTTAGATTTGCTTTGAATCTAAAAAAATAAAAAATTGTCACCTGATTTGCCTGGCTGATTTCCACCAGAAGCAGCACGATTTATCATTTCCTCATACAACTCAAGCAACTGGTCACTAAATTCTACACTCATACATTACCGGTAATTAGATTCCTTAATGAGGAATATCCCATCTGAAACATGTATGTCAATAAGCAAGAAAGCAAGAACTGAACATATATCATATATTTTGTGATATGATTCAGAACCAATATTTCAGCATTTAAAACTGTCTCGATCATAAACACAAATACTGGCAAATGTTGCAGAAATTAGTTTTACACTTGCAAACAGAATTTGTTTGAAAATTTCCATAGTTCCATGGAGTTTCCTGACGAGGAGACGGGGGGCAGGGGGATGCGTTTCGGGGATGAGGGGCCTAAGTTTGGGTGTGGGCGGGAGCGGAGGGGGGTAGGGGGGGGGAGCGGCGGGGGAGCGGTGCCGAAATACATATAGCACTTCAAAAATTAGTTATAACTATAGAAGCCTAAGGAATAAGTGAAGTTTAAATAGTACTTGAAGTCAATTATTCACTTAGATATATAGTCAAAAACTCAAATGTATACAAAACTCATGGAATACGAAATCCATGACATCAAATGTTTCAAACAAATATGAAATATGAAAACAATAATTATAAGTCTATGGCTCACAAGAGCTTGCATCCTTCTTATGAATGCATCTAAGATAGGTCCTGGATGATGCAACAACCATAATAGCAATTGCCCTAACGGGGTTGAGGGGCAACACTCCCACGGGGTTGAGGGGCAGTACCCCTCGCAGGATCTGGGGTTAGTGCCCCTAGCACGCTCCCTATCGCGATACAAGGCAAAGTCAAGGGGTGGAGCCCACACCACCAAGCCCAAATTAAGACCTCCAAAACCATACAAACCTTCATGGCGTACATCATTTTGCATTCACAATAAGTGGAAAAAAACAAGTTTTTAACTTTAAATTATATATATTTTTTTTTTGCACTTTTCAAACCTGTGAGTCTCGTTACTATGGACTTTAAACACATTGCAATAATTTCATTGAACTAGTGAACATTGAAAATCAAAATATTGACATTGGAACGAGAGCTATAGGTTTTTTTTTTAAATAATTATTGTTTTCATTTTCGTGGGAAACGCCTGGGAGTTTCCTAGGAGTCTCGAGGACGTCCTAGAGTCCCCTTTTGGCCAGAAACGTTGAGGAAACGTCCCCTTGAAAGAGAAACGTTTAGGAGACAATGGGGAAATGTGGAGACGACAGAGGGATGTTTCCTAGACGTCCCCATCTCGGGTGCAATAGGATTTTCTAATATTCGTTTTCACTTAATTCATTTTGTGCATAAGCTAAAATCATTACATTTTGTGAGGGGACATCTCCTTGAATAGTACATGTCCCTTGTCTATGCATCCATATTCTTCCTACACATATAGACAAGCCTTTCATATGCATTTGATTGAGGACACATGCTTTGTGTACATGTTTTGAGGAAGTCACAACTATACACTGTATTTGCTTGAATATTTCTAAAGATTCTTCAACAAATCCATTTGTGCACATTCTGCAAGCATCACCTTCTATGAGATAACATATCTTCAAGGCATAATGTCAACTAGTTTATATGCATTCTATATGCTTCCTTGTTCTTCATGCATGCCTGGTAATGCATTTGCAATTGTAAAATCCCTTTTCATTACACTTCGATGGATGTTCATATCCCTTTCCAAATGGTAGTTATAATGTTGAGATTTTTGAGGGATGTGGCAAATCTTTATTTATCATTAACATTTATTTGTATTTCTTAAACCTCTTATATTTTGCAAACCTCCTATATTTATGTTCTTATGTAACTGCACTCTATGCAATGGTGACTATTTATTAATTTAGGAAGATTTAAGGTTGTGTTTTTGTGTACACAAAATCTTTTAGCTAATGTTGCGCTATGACTATAGGAAACATCTCAGCGTAATTATTCAAATTATGATTTCATTGAAGGAGCCCCTTTGTAAAAAAAATTTCACTCTTTATTAAGAAAAATGTAGTTAGGCAATGACCTATTGGTAAGAGCATGGTTCCCAATGAGGGGTGACTGAATTTCAGTTCCCACCAAGAGACATGTAATGCAAATAGTTAAGTTACTTAGACATAAATCAAAAGAAACTTGCCAAACTCAAAATTAATACAAAGAAGATTTTTCTTCATTTACTTTATATATTACTAAAATACATATACTTATCTTTGACCTCACTTTTGATTTTATAAGTTTTTTTTTTACTTAAATAATGATTAAACTTAAGACATTTGTTGGAACACAACACAAATTTGAATTCCCATTTAGCATATAACTTCAAATCCACACTTTCAGAGATGTTAACCATTCAATTCTAAACATAATTGGATGCAATATATATTTGAAGAATAATTTTGTTGAGGAAGATCTATAAATCACTTTAAGCATTGGTTATTTATTGCATCATAAAAATATCATCCTATATCAGAAATTTATTGGATAATCAAATATATTATTTTAAGCATCAATTGCATGTCCTTGAAGAAATCAAACTATTAAATAATCAAAAGTAGAACATTAATGTAATAATATTCAAACAAATTTTAATTGTATGCCATCAAATAAATGTATAATTAAACAAATATACATACAAATTAATACAAATATTGCAAAACTTGAAACAAATAATTAAAATTTAATCAATGTAAATTGAAAATAAAATAAAAAATTCCTATGTTAAACCTTAGCTACCCCTATTGTAACAATTCACAAGGCTACAAAAAGGAAACGTAGATGATAATCAAATAATTATACTTAATAGCAAAGTTTTGCTTTTTGCTTTTATCTTTATATTGATGGGATTATAAACTCACATTTTCAAGTTTATTTGTAGTCCTCTTTGATTGACATGTATGGGTTTGAAGAAAGGTTTTTGAGAAAATTGTGTATGTTGTTTGTATAAACATTTCAACTCACACTCTATGATCCACCATAATCATAGTAACTTGAAATGTTGATACAAACAAACTATTTTTTTTTTTCAAAACTCTTTTCAAACTCATAATCTTATATATGATTTCCTCCACTCTTTTGCAACCATTTATTTTGTATTTTGATACAATCATAATTAATTTTTTAACATTTTGAAGTTTCATATAAATTCAAATTAAGAAAACAAAAATTGGAATCCCTTGAGATATTTTGAACTTTAACCACTTATAAGGCTTGTGGGTTGTACTACACAAGGAGTTTTTTTTGCATTATTACATGATTATATCATCATTGAAGGTTGATGTTTCTACAAAATTGTATTACTTATTACGGGCTTGGATTGTAGATGAGACAAGTTTTTTTCCCCTATTATAGTCATTTAGTATTTTAATTCTATCATAATAAACTTTTTAACATTTTAGAGTTTCATATAAATTCAAATTAAGAAAGAAAAATTCAGATTACTTTTAGATATTTGGAACTCTAATCACTTGTAAGGCTTCTGGGTTATACTCAACCAGGAGGGATTTTTGCATCACTATATGACTATATCATCATTGCATGTTGATATGTCTACAAGCTTGTACTACTTCTTAGGGGCTTGAATAGCAATTGAGACAAGTTAATGTTATCACCTCGACTTTCAAATCAAGCCTCATTGAGTTTCTTAACACAAGTTACACAAATAGGTGTGGGAATACAAACAATTAGATCCAATAGATCAATAGCATGGTTGAACTTTGTAGCAACAATTAGGACAATGACATGTGGTGTGACATGGTTTGTTATATCATCAAGTCAAAATTTTGATTGATTATCACAATATACTAGGTCACCGTCCAACACAAAATTGAGATCACACATAAAATAACTAAACACATGTATCTTTGTTGGAAGATTTTAAATATTTTTATTGATCTTTCATTGTAATTATGTTTTATATTACTTTAATGCCTATAAGATTAGTTGATTTAATAGTGTTTTAGTTCTTTTAAATATTTTTCTTGTCCTGTAATTATGTTTTATATTATTTATTTTGAGTGTTTTTACCTTTTTTCTTTTAATATGTAGATTTTATGTGATTTGATTTTCCTAACATGATATTATATTTGGATTTAGCCTAAGAGAGAACTTCATATTTTGTGTAGGTATTTTATATGTTGTTGGTGTGATTTGAACTTCATGGTGTGTTTCATGCTAGAGTAAAATAAGAAAATCACCATCAATTAATTAATTAGGTCCCCTTTTTAACTTTATTACACTTAAGCTAAACTAAGTCAATTCTTTTTTATTATTAGGTCATGTTTTTTTGCTTCAAAGCATAGGATGAGGGCACTTGTCATGGTCTAATAATATCTTCACCTATGGTTTCATCTAAGTTTGTTTTTTAGTTCCTCCTTTTATAAGGATTCATTATTGTACATTGTAATCATTTAGTCCAATATAATTCCAATTGTTCATTCAATATAAAAGGTCAAATCATTTTTCTTTTTTCAGATCAATTCAATCTTCAAGGTTGCATAACACAATCAATGGATTTTTTCTCTCTATGTGATAGGTGTTTTGGTTGCAGGCGATTTCTAAGAGTTGTGGGGTTTAACAATTAACTCCAACGTTATATCAAAGCACCAAATCTATGACTTTCTATCATTTTTTTGAGAGATTCGACCTTGAGGAAAAAATTGATGCATCTTGAAGCAAAGCATATATCATTGTCAAATCCAAAACATCCAAAAGCCTTAAGATCACTTGCTCAAATGCCAAAATTTAAGCAAAATTTTTTTTTGAGGGTTACACAGAATTTGAGGAAAAATCCATATGGACCTATACAGTTGTACCATTTCCATATAGGTACAATAGCCATTATTGCATAGAAATTGATAATTGTTTTGGCGATTTTAAAAATTGCAACAATGTATTTTTAAAAAAATACTTTTATTACTTTGATTTATGCAGTGTCACCATACTTTTTTGTTGATGACAAGCACAGGGTTGACATTGACATTAAATTTATCAACTACCATTTTTTCTTTTTGACGAACATTCTTTAGTGAGGGTTTCTATAACCTGATCACTTCAACAATTAGGGGTCACCAATTTAAGTCCCCCATCTTGTAGACCACCACACGACTACCAAATTGCTAGTGGTGGTGACAAATCATCTCTACATCACGATCACTAAAGAAAACCACTACAACTCTACGTAGCTCAACTGCCACTAGCACATTGCCCAATCCAAGGACCTTGTTGGACCACTGCCCAACAACCACCAGCTAGGCCCCTTAACCCTTTCAATCATGCTTAAAAGGATTTCTTTTTCTTTTTCCCATAAATTGGGAAAATGGAATTGGCTTTTTGAAAATGAAATATCATCAAAAAGCTGGATTTGCATACTTTCTAGTGTTGTAGGTCTCATTATCAATTTTGACTATTGGTACTTTTTATTGCTTATCAAGGCGAGATTATCATTTTTGGCTTTAAAGCTCAATTTTTTTCCCTGTATCTCCAATTTTCATGTTTCTTGTGACATTGGAAACATATTTTAGGTCTCTTTAGATTTATCCATGCACTTTTCCATAATCTACCCCATGTATTTGCTATTCATTTTGTCATTATTAAACTTCTAGTCAATTGCTTGGATATCTGACACATGCAAATGCTTTATTTTCATGAGATGATTTCATTGATCTTCCTTAGGCATTGAGATTATTGGTCTATGATTTTATCATTTGAGAAACTATTATGTGTTTTCTTTGTTCATCCTTCAATGGTAATTTGGAAAAGGACAATTATGAGTTTTGGAAAAATGACATCTTGACACATCTTAGGTGGTTTAATTTTGGATTCATCCCTATACCAAAAAAACGAGTAGATCAACATGGGGTAATATCATTGATCATGTTGTAGGATTGATTTGTTCTAGTGTTGATCATGACATTGTGTACTATATCAAACACTGATTGTCCCCACACTTTGTGAGATCTATGACTACCCTTGTATCTCGCTATTCCCAAAGGATATTGTTGCATATTACCTCTTTCCACTTGATGATGTATATTGCATACCCTTTGATGATGATACTTTAGAGGATCTTGAGTATATCATATATATTGCATTTTTCAATGGTTTAGAGGCTTGTATTCTTATTCCCGCTTTTTTTTTATCAAGACCCAATCTCCATATTTTATTGTTCTTAATTAGATACTATCACAACATTCATGGCCCCTATTGATCCATTGTAACAAGACATTCATCCTCTTCCAAACATAACTACTTGGGATTCATATAACACAAACATATAATCCTTGTTTATGGAGTCTCATATTATAGATTTGGAGGATTTTATTAAGGAAATTCATATCCTCTTTAACGACAACCACATCATCACTATTGTAACACCCCCTCTGATTTGTTATGTATTCTTTGACAGTTCAGATACTTTGTTAGACCATATTTTATGTTATTGTTATTCGATCGCTGACAGTGAAGCGATGATAGATCTATATTGATGTGATGATACACTATATGCATGGTGATTATGTGTGACATGCTTTATGTTTGCATAAATGTTTAGTTGATATGATATTGCTATATATTCTCATTGTAGTTTAATTGATATTTTATCCCGTTAGTTGATGTGACATTGTATTGGTGAAGAGAACGATATTGCATCACTCGCTTGCGAGTGCCTGTGATTTCTGCTATTCTCTCTTCATAGTGTGTATGGTTTATTATTTAGATACGTGTACGACATATGCCTTGTTTGTAGGTTTGCAAGTACAGGACAATGACTTCACCTGGATTCATAGGTCTAAGTGTGTCCACTACTCAACAATAATGTTGATTGGGAGATAGTAACGGGTTAACCTAGTCAAACCTTTACCCTAGTACAGTGTGTCGTCAGTCCATGTATTGGTTGTATTCTTTGTCCATGTTTGCCTTGTTATTTTATTTATTGTACAAGGTTCAATGGTGAGAATTAATTTAATTGTATGATTGGTTATTTAATTAATCAGGATTTTTTATGTTGAGGCTTTATAATTGATAATTAATTAATTTAATTTATGTTATAATGTGATTTTATTATTAGATTAAATTTGATTTGAAATAAATAAGTTATTTAAATTTCAAATGCATAATATTTGTTAAAAGATCTTTGGAAATATCTATGGTTGTTGAAGAAAATATATTTGTCTTGATAACTAAAAGTTAGAAGATATTTTACTATGGTAGTTGAAAATTGATTCTCGGAGAGAATTATTGAAATGGAAAGAAAGGAAGTTAATTTCATGGGAGAAAGAGAGGATGTTGAAAAACGGTTGAATTATTTTGAGGTTTTGAGATTTTGATATTAGAAGCTCTCAAATAAGTTTAAGGAATCTAGTTTTTGTTGCATTCTTTGGTTTTGGATTATTTTCTGTTCTATGGGAAGTCATAATTCTTCTTGAGGAAGCTTTGGCAAAGTTGGAAAATAAAGGGAAGCTTTGCATCAAACTTCAAATCAACAAATCTTTCGGAACAAGTTCTTTACTGTTTTTGTGAATCTAATTTGGAAAGAGTATTTAAATTATTATTGTTTTACAAATTGGAAAGGTTTCCCTTTAGAAGAGGATTTCATTATTTGTAGAAGCTTTTGTTTTAAAAGATTGCTATGAATTTTTATAGCCTTTGTAGAAAATATATTTTAGATCCTCTGTTGAAATTTTACAGCTTTTATAGAAAATATATTTTAGATCCTCTGTTAAAATTGAGTTTTAGAAATGGATTTACCCTGAAGGAAATTATAGTTAAATTGTAGAATCTCTGTTGAAATTAAATCGAAACTGTAGAGAACTTCTTTCTATGAAAATTGGAAATATTCTTCTGTAGAAAGCTTTGTTCCAAATTTGTCCATTTGGACTATTGTTTTAATTTAGTTGTGCATATATATATATATATATATATATATATATATATATATATATACATATGCATGTAATTGTTTTAGTTTCCTATAGATTTATATTTTCAAACATACCTATGAAATTGTTGATGGAATTTTTATATAAAAAAATCAAAATTAAATTCCGTACAATGATTATTAAAATCGCAAGAAATATTATTAAAAATTTATAGGTTTATGTGTGGGCGGGGGGTGTTGTGGCTGCACCCACAACCACACCCATGGAGGGTGCACTATTGTGAGTAGTGCTCCCCACAAGTCTGTGGGTGAAGCGTTGCCATAGGCAACTCAACCTCCATGTGGGGAGCCTGGCGCAACCCAGGTTGCGACCCCCAGCGTCCGTTTGTTATGAGGTTTCGATTTTTAAATGTTTTATATATATATATATATAGTATATATGATATATGTTATTTATAATATATATTATATATATTATATATGTATATATATATTTTCCTATGTTTATATATATATATATGTGGTTAATTTAAAATGCATAAGTTGATATTTAAAAAGAATAATTGGATTATGTAATTAGAAAATATATATTTATTTAAATGAATATTATGCTGTTAATTAGTGCATGCAATTCACAAGTAGGTGTTTTATAATAAAATGATTTTATTAGAAAAAACGAGATTTTCTATTTATGTGTGTTTGTGAAATTGGAGTTAAACAACTAGTTTTAATTTCTTTATGGTTTGTAAATGGAAGTATATTTAAGTTGGAGTATTTCAAGCAAGTATTATTGTTTTATTTAAAAAGGGTATTTATTTAGATAGATATTATTGCTTTAGTGCATGCAAGCACAAATAGTTAACTTTAAATGATTGATTATTTTAATTGTGCAAATTGAGTTAATTATTATGAGTAGTTGTGAAACTGAAGGTTAAACATTTAGTTTAATTCGTTGTTGATTTATTAATTGAAATTATGTTTAAATGATGTATTTTAAATGAGTTATTGATTTATTTGGATTTAGGAAATCCTAATGGTAGTTCATTTAATTACTTGAGTTGCTTATTTTAATTGTGTATTCTTCTGTAATTTTGTATTGGGGGGATATTGGTTATTGTGAAAATGTAAGTCTTCCAGAGATTGTTAAATTGAGAAAGGGTTGTTGTGTCTTTGATTTACCCTTTGAGATTTCCTTGGGTAGTGCACGTATTTGGGATTCAGTATTTGACATCTATAGGGATGTGTTACCTCTTGAGTTATGGTGGTTATTTGATATCAGTTTTAGTGCATTGTCTACCCTTGGGTTGTGGAATAAGTATAATGTGTTGTCAATAGGGGAGTGGCTTTCAATGGGGGTTGACACACAAAGTGGTGCCAGGACAACTCGTGTGAGAGTTAGTTTAATCAATGGAAATTAAATAACCTATATTAGGGGAAAGGGTAGCTTAATACATTTAACTTGATAATTTAGCCTCACTCATTAGCTCAAGGGCTTGTGTTAGACTTGAGATGAGTCGAGAAGGCCCAGAATGGAAAGATTGTTATCTTGTCTTCTCAAAAGATAATCGATTTTGCACTAGTATGCATGTGGGGCTGAAGTTTGTGAGAGGTTACCAGGATAACCCAAGATGGGGGTCGGGACCTAGGAAGATCTCCTAAGGATAACCAATGCAACCTTTGTGATGACACTCTTCCTATGACAACAGTTAGTTTGTATTGTACAGTGGATGTACTTGATTTAGTGGTTCTGGAAGTAATGTAACCTTATGTTATGTGTTTACTGGTACAATGTTGTTTTGTATGTTGCTTATGTCTAGAGGTAGTAGGTTTGTCTTGGTTGCCTTTTACTATCTCCTAGCACAAGGGTTGGGCCTACGGGTACCATATGGCTGGGTGGATCGTGCACCCTATACTATTGGGCTTTCTTGGCTTGTTCGTGATGGCAGGATCTTCTAGTTCAGAGAGTTTGTGTGTATCTATGGATTTGATACTTCTCTTATGTTCATTTTATCAATGGGACACTATGTATTTATATTCCTCATTTGTATTCAAGGAGGATCTTTGTATTTTGTAATCATATCATTTTGTATGATCTATTCATTCTTGGACTATAATTGTAAATATCGTTTAATATGGTGTTGTATCTGTGGAAATATGTTCATTAGATTTCCATGTTTAATTTATTATGCAATGGGTTAATGCTTTGATGTATGTTGTTTATCATGAGTTAATTTCATTTGTTATGGTTAGATTAATTTTGTAAGTTTTGGGATTCACATGTAGACATGTTGCGTGGCCTAGAGGATGTATATGTTTAGAGTAGATTACTTTACTTGTTATTGTTACTCTTTTTAAGAAAAAAATTAGTTACGCTTACGTAGTGTTGCATCGTCCTCTAGGTTATGTGGTGGGGTTTTAAAACTATTAGTTGTATCATTATTGTCTTTGGAGCTTGTTCCACATCAATCTTCATAGGAATCTGGATTGGCATCACCCGATTCTACAATGTGGACGTTTGAGTAGTTTCCAGATATTGACATTTGGATATGGATTCCATATTCATCTAACTTATGGGAATGGCTTCTCCAATCACCAATGAATTTGTTTCTTCCTAAGAGGAGAACTATTATTTGTAGGCAGTGGATCATTTTTTGTCTTCAAACTTTCATCATTGGCATATGAGCTCCTTCTTTATGGGGGGATTCATATTGTCTTCTCTCTCCTATTGGGGGAAATTCATTGTACTTATGTGACAAAATTAGTCTTCGTGGGGTCATATCATGTCCTCCTTTCCCTATTCCACTAGTACATATATATTTCATTTTACCTTTTGGGAGTAGTTTTTTTCCATGTGGTTTTGTCCTTTTCTCTAGTTATGAGAGACTTATTTTTTTGTACTTGAGTACCTCATCTAACCTTGTAGCTAGGACTCATTCCTACATCCATCCATGCATTCATCACTAGATTTTTAGCTTCTCCCTAAATTGTACTTAGGGGGCCTGAGTGTTAGAGTAAAATAATAAAATTACCTAATTGATTAATTAATCATCAACAAATAAATTAATTCCTCTTTTTACTTTATTACACTTAAGCTAAACTTAGAAAGTGTTTTTCCATTATTAGGTCATATACTTTTTTTGTTTCAAAGAATATGATGAGGGAACTTGTCATGATCTAATTTAATCCTCACCTAAGGTTTCATCTAGGGTTGATTTTTTGTTTATCCTTTTATAAGAATTCATTATTGTGCATTGTAATCATTTAATCCAATCTAAATCCAATTGTTCATTCAATACAAAATCTCAATCATGTTGCTTTTTTGGATCACTTCAATTCTCAAGGTTGCATTGACAATCAATGGATTTTTTCTCTCTATTTGATAGGAATTTTGGTTGTAAGTGATTTATAAGAGTTCTGGGATTCAATAATCAACTCCAACATTCAGTGCAAAGTTTAGTTTTTTTTGCATCATTTGCAACCATCTAGAGTGCAATTTATTTTGTTAAGGTTTTCTCTCATTGTTTGTAGTAAGATTCATGTTGAGATTTTTGTTTGTAGTGTTTTTTGTAGGTAGTACACAACACTTGGCAACATGCACGATTATTGTTTTAAAACATTTCTAGAAAAAATACTTGAAATTTTTTTCTAAGGGAACTTTTGTGGTGATTGACAATTTCTTAAGTCTTTTTTTCAATGATTAATATAGTTTTAGACTTTCATGTTAGCGTCATACATAGTTTTAGACTTGAATTTTAGTATCATACACAATTTTAGACTTGAACGCTAGCATTTAGACAATGAATAAGGTTCAGAGTTTGGGCATGTTGAAGACCATTCATGGTTGGAGAATGACACAAGGTGTAGGTGAGACCATCCTACAAAAAGATCAACTTAACACAAATTTTTTGGTACAAAAACATGTTAATTATTTTGAAAAGATCCAAGGAGAAGATGGGTCTAGGATTGAATCCATTCAAGATATTCAATTAGAGGTTGTTTCTCAATTTCATGAGTTGCTCAAAGCCCCCATTGATTTCTCTACTAATAATAGATGTATCATTTTGAATTGTATTCCTAGACTCATCTCCTCCCAAGATAATTCCTTTCTCAATGACCATATTTCCATGGATGAGCTAGTGTAGATGATTCTTATGATGAAAAAGATAAATTCCTAGGTTTGGATGGATTTCCATTATTTTCTTTAAATATTTATGTGTTATTGCCAAAGATGAAATTTTGGAGGCTTCTAAGGAGTTTCACACTTCTAAATAGATGTTAAAAGCTCTAAAGAACTCTTTTCTAGCTCTAATTCCTAAGATCATGTTTTGATTTTTTTGATGTCTGACCTACAACTCTTTGCAATAATATTATAATATTTTATCCAAAACTATTGTTCATCAAATTAAATGAATCCTCTCATATCCTTAGAACAAGGGGATTTGTAAAAGGACATGAAATAATTTACGGTATTGTTATTTTCTAGGAATCTATTCACTTTGTGCATGTTAAGACGAAAAGTTTCATGTTTATGAAACTTGATCTTTCTAAGGCTTATTATAGCATTTTTTTTTTTTTGGGAGATATATTATATTCCTTTGGGTTTGATAATAATGGGTTCAATTGGTCACAACTTGCTACACATCTTGTTCTTTTGTAAGATTATAAATGGTTCTTCCTCTATTATTTTTCATGTTGAAAGAGGCTTGCATCAAGGAGATCCTCTCTCTGTGTCTCTCATTATATTCTTCTCATTTTGGTAAAAGAACTTGGTAGGTTTTTAAAGCATCTCAAGAGTTCTGACTCTTTTTGGATTTAACAATGTAAGGTATGAATCTACTTACCCATCTTTAGTTTTTAGATGACACTTATTTGATAGGAATGCCAGACAAGGAAGCAAATTCTCTTAGGCAAGCTCTTGGAATTTATATAATTGTGCCTAGTTAACTATTGAATGAACAAAAGTCTTAGGTTTTCTTCTTCCATATTATATGCTCATATTTAGGAGCAAATTGCTAATATTCTCCAATTCTAGTTTTTTTATCATCCTTTCAAATATTTGGGTATCCCTATTTCTCCTACTTTCCTTGGAAAAATTATTGGAATGTTATTTTGGATTCTATTGTGTTATATTAGTCATTGAACACATAGATCCATCTCTTTGGCTACCTCTATAATCCTTCTTAAAGTTTTTCATTAAGCTATCCAAGTTTATTGATTTATAGCTCTTGCAATTGAAAAGGAATTCTTCATGATTTGGATCATAACATGAGAATGTTTCTTTGGGAAGAAAATTTAGATAAAAATGGCATTTGGTTAAAACTAGGATAAAATTTGCTAACCTAAAGGGAGGTGGAGTAGGTTTAATATCTTCTATACTTAAAAATGCGTCTCTTGCTACCAAATTATGTTGGAGATGGTATGTGGAGAGACATGTCATATGGTGAAGAATTCTTAACCTCAAGAACTTACATTTGGAGAATCATCCTTTCATTCTTATGATTTTGACCCTTGGTATGGGTTCTTGGATATGAAAACAATGAAGTTGAGTAGTAATCTAAATTAAGGAAGCTTCTTTTGGATTTTGGGAAGGGTAACCTTGCTAATGTGAATTAGGTTTTTTTACCTAACTGGTTGATCTAGTGGGTCCTATTCACATGTTAATTTTAATTAGGTCCAAGGAATATTTCTAGAAGGTTGTTAATTGGCATTAGATCTTATCTTATCCTTTGTCATTTAATGCTTGTATCTTAGGGTCATTTAATATTTGTTGTCTCGTGACATAAGATTAAAAGACTTGCTATGATCTTGTCTAATCCTATGTCTCACCTTGGCTATATAAACAAGGGGTCTCATGTGTAAACAACAATCATAGAAAACACAATCTATCATTTGCATCCTTTGATAAAATATCATTATTCTCTCATAATTGATCTCTCTTGTTCTTTCATGAAGTTTCTAGATCTTGGGTGGCTATAATATTCAACCAAATCTTGCATGGTGTAGAGGATTCTATACTAAATCTTACAAACCTTTCTCTCTTCTAGGATGATGTTTAGGACCAACATAATCCTTCATGTGTGGTATTCCCTGATGTCCTTGAATCAAAATATTGATGTGTTGAATATTTTTGGAGTTATGTTTTTTATTTTTAGTATGAAGTCATATAGGATAGTGTAAGGATTTGAAATATAAAGCTAAAGATCTTTGGCTAGGTCCAAAATTCCATATTGCACAATATTTAGGAGAAGTACTTATGTCATATTTGTGGGTTTAGGATAATTCTTGTTGATTGTCTATTTTTAGTGCATATGATTTTTCTTGATTTTATAGAGTTAATGTGATGAGTATTTGTAAGATGAGTAAACCTACATATAATTTTTCATTGTTTTAATTTTTTTCCTTATAATTTTTGTTGAGGAGAGTGCTTTGATTGGTTGTGGAGGTATGCATTTTTTTTTCATATTGGAAGGTTTTTTATATAGATAATATTGATTTTACATGTCATCTTTCTTCCATGTATTGATGAGTATATAGGGAAGTGTGTCATATCAAGTAGTTTTTCTATTCAAGATATAAGTGTATTGAAAGGTAGGAGTGATAAATTGGAGCAATAAGGGTCTCTTTTAGGAGTGTTAAGGGAAAACCATAAACATTTGAAACATATCACACTTGGACATAAGCACCATGTATCAATTAGTTTTTCTTAGCAACTAGAGATAGTTTGAATAGAAATAAAAACATGACAGTTCTTATGTTAGAACACACATTTTGGTTTATTGTTCAATATTTAGCTAAACCTTAGTTTCATATACATAGTTTGATGTAGTATCAACATTTTTAATCATTATAAATTTAGAAAAATGTTGAAGTATTTTTTTCCCCCATTAGGACATTGATCATTAAGTATAACATTACATACACAATTTGAAAGGAATTACACAAAGATGTATATGATTAATGACCCTTGTTAGTCAGTTTGACCATGATGCTAGGAAATATCAAGGTTAAGGATGAAAAAATACTATAGCCTACTTGAATAAGTTGGAATAATATATATCCAAGCATGTGGCTTTAGGAAAAACCTATTGACAAAATGATAAATAGATTTACATCCTAGTTTTGGATAATCTTTTAGTACCATATATTAACTCTTTGATTCTCATGTATGATAATAAAAAAATAAAGAATGCATGAGGATATCAAGAATTTTTTTTTGGAAAACGAACATAAATTTTAATGGTTGAATATTATTAAAACACCATCCCCACAAGCCTTGATTTCTATAAGAGCTAAATTTTAGCTCAACACCCAAGACCACCTACAAAAACAATGAAAACCTTCTACAAGAGGGCATACAAGAATATGATTTTGCTTGATATTAAGACCTGTCAAATTGATGATGAGTATGAAGTATATTATATATGTGTACAATGACCTTCCTTATATAGGCAAGGTGATGAATAGGAGTGAACATGCTTGTGACATGTGTCTTAATCCTATGACATGTGATAACAACCTAACTACTTAGGAATCATGCATAATTTAGCTAAATAAGATAAGTTCTAGAAAAGCCAACTAAGACTTATAGAAAGAATCTTATATCCTAAGTAAACTTAACATTTGAATAAGTCCCCTAAGTCCTAGTAAGATAAATTACTAGGTACAATACTTTATATTCACACCAATAAGTGCAACTTAGGGAGAATATTATCATGCAAATGATGCAAAAAGATGTAAATATGGGTCCCAACTACAAGGAAATTTTAGGTACCCATGTACAAATGCAAATGAAATCTCTCACAAATGGAGAAAATGAGAAAAACTAGTGGGAACAAACTCCTCCCCAAAAGAGAGAAAAAAACAAATCAAGTGATGAAGGATGGAGGACTCCATGATATCTCCAAGTACACCATCCATCACATATATACATTACAATCAATAGCCCCCCCATAAGAGGGAAATAGAGAGACTATGTACCCCCCCACAATGTATAATCTCCTACAAAAATGGTAAGTGCCTAAAGATAAAACATGATCCAGTGTCGACAAACAACTTGTCTCCCTTTTGGAAGAAACAAAACCAAGTACAAATGCATGAATGCTTCTCATTCTGGATAGGAATTGAAAGAAAGAAGCATGGGTATGCATGATGATGTCTCGAAAGTTGCTCATGTGTCTCCTTGTCCACTAAAGATGAAGATGCCACAATCAAATTAAGTACAACCCCAATCAAAGAAGGTGAAAACCAGGATTCTACGAAAACTAATGTTGAACAAGATCCAAAGATAATGATGGTTTGACAATAGTTGTGCAATGATTGTCATCAAAGAGGAGAGATAACCCCTCAAATGTGTCATCCAAATCTGAAATGTGTGACTCCATAAACAAGGATGCAATGTTTGATAAATGAGAATCCCAATCAGGAAGACAATGAGATACTTGTTACTATGAATCACTAGAAGTTCTCAATGAATCATCAATAGAAGATTAATGGTCCTGCTGAACAGGAATGATGGGAGCCTCAATCTATGACTCTACACAAGGAATAATTGAAGGTGAAGGTACAAAATTTGTTTTTGATGCAGAAGGAGCATATGCAGAACCATCGTCATCCTCATTTGAAGATTCAAGGTATTCCAAATCTTCAAACTACCACATAGTAGCATGATCATAGGGTATCTTGTTTGAAAGGTGAAGAGGCACAAGACAGTCTGAAATAGGATTATCTAGGAATTGTTGAGTATCAAGATCTCCCTATAGCTCCCAAATTTTATTCCAAAGAGTATGAGGACAATCAAAATGATCAATAGCATTCAATGTGTCCACATTAGTATGTATTGTAGTAACTCCTAATACATGATTCCTTTTACAATTCCAAGAAAATTTCTACTGTTAGTACCAAGAGGGGGAACAAGATCATACAAATGTGGCAAAAAATGAAGCCATAAGATATGTTTTATGATGCCATCTCTCCATTGTTTATAACTTCCCCTTTTCAACATAAACAGTGAGGGATGAAATGAAAACCCCATAATGCACTATGATAGATCTCCAAAATTACAAATACATTAACCTTCAACAACAATTAGAAACCCCCAAGCTGAAAATACAGCTGAAAATGAAGCCCCCCACAAATAGAACTTCTCTAGAAGACAAGATGTCCAAGGTATGAACTACAAAGAAAATATGCAAAAATCTGAATATATCACACTTAGGATTGAATTTGAAAAAGTGCATGAACCAAATGAAATAGCTCCTAAATACCTTCTAAATGCAACTTGAATCACCAAAATTAGAGAAATTGGCAGAAAGTTATGAACTTAGAGGTCCAAAGGGGAGATCAAACTTCAATTTCCAATAAAATGTACTTGTAGCAAAATTTGTCAAAAAGACCTACACCACTACAAAGTGTGTGGAACCAACTTTTTTTTGATATCTCATTTGTAGAATTTTGATACTTTGGTGAAAAGTTATGACAAAATGAAAAAAATAGTTGTTTAGAGGCACTGGCACGCTAAGTAGGGGAAAAAAATAAACCCCTTCAGGTTGGCCCTCAGTCACCCATGTGACCTTGCATTGTGTTGTAGAAAAAATAAAAGATCACTGCCAAGTGGGTGGTGGGGCGATTAGGCACCGGTGGCGGCTCCTCGGGTGCCACCAGCAGATAGATGCACCTCTAAAGTCAAGCGATAGCCCCTAGGTGTTAATGTGGCCGTGGCTCGAGCTTTAAGGATCTTAGTGGAAATGTGAAGACTGGTAGTAATAGCACAATTGACTTTAAAAATTTGATGGGAGAGTCAATGGATTCAATGCTACACACAAAAACTGTAGAAAAAATAGTCAATGTGATGTGACCACCCTACAGAAGAGAGTATGCAGGCCAACTGAAACCGCAAAGAGTGAGGGGTCATCAATGAAATAAGTGTAGGCTAGTTTTGACCGGCGGGTGGGAAACTAAGGTGTAACAGTGGGAGAACTAGTGGAAACAGTTGGCAGAAATGAATGTGGTTGACAAAAACAATAAATCCGTAGCTATGGTACTAACTGCAAATACGACACACCCCTGCAATAATCACACAGTCTAATCCAAATGTAGTTTGCATGAATTAAATAGTCACCATGAATAATATATATGCCCCACAATAAAATATGTGCCCACAGAAATATTAACCTGCCACTTAAATAATAATCCCCTACAATTTAATAAAGCCTTTGACAATATTGTTGGTGCCTTGACAATATTTTAAAAAAAAATGTGTTTAACAATAATAAAATTCATAGACTATATAAAATGCTTTATAATACCCCACAAATATTTTAAATAAATATTGCCCAAATGATATAATTTTTTTAGCCTGATAAAATATTAGCAAATTTTTTTTTTTTAAATAATATTTTTTGCAAAATTGTACCCTGTACCCCGGGGGTCGTACAACCTACCCAAGTAATTTTTTTTCCCTCACAAACAATCAACGTTGAATATAAGCATATTTTATATCAATCTTCTTATACCGAGCTTCTAAGATGATATGAAAAGATGCATTACGGGGTTGAAATGTTACTACCTCAAGATCTTGCAGTGCCCCAAACCCTCATAACTTTGTAAAAAATATCAGATTTGATGAAAAAAAGTGGATCTTGACTTTTTCAACTGCTAAGCTAATTTGAGCTCATATTGCCCTCAAACAAACAAAATAGCCTATGAGGTGCATGAGAAAACCATCAAATATCGTATTTTTCAATTTTTTACGTTCCCGGGTTCATACATATAGTGCGAGGAAAAGAGCATACTTAGCCACTTACTGCTAAAATAACCCCACACATCTCTCACTAATATTAGCTCAACCCTCATATCCGAGAAGGGTTTTACAAGGCTTCACTCTGATACCATGTAAGAGCTAAAAATTAACTCAACACCCAAGACCACCTGCAAAAAAAATGAAAACCTTCTACAAGAGGGTATGCAAGAATATGAGCTTGCTTGATATTAAGACCTATCAAAATGATGATGAGGTATGAAGTATATTACATATGTGTGCAATGACCTTCCTTATATAAAGAAGGGGTGATGATTGAACATGATTGACATGTGTCTTAATCACATAATGACAACTAACAGCCGCTACCTAGGAATCGGCATAAAGCTGGGTGAATATGGTTCAAGAAAGTCCAACTACGAATTCTAGAAAGAATCTTATATCTGATAAACAACATGTGAATAAGTCCCTAAGTCCTAGTGGATAAATTACTAGGCTGCAGTTTCTTCCACACCTTAATGTCTACACTGAAGGTATCAGCTTTTAGAAGAGTGAAGAATAAAATGCCAGAAAAATATAAGTAGAACAATATAAAAATCAATCTTCTAAGTGAGTTGATGAATAGGAAGTGTTAGAGTACAAGTTAAATTATTATTTTTGTAATTTTTTTGTAGGATATTGAAAATAAAAGTGTCTAGTTTGGCTCACAAAACAAAAATAAAAAGTTGAGAAATTGGTTGGGTTTGTTGCAAGATCATTTACTTCACTAGATGGTGATGTTGGTGTCATGATAGTGTTGGTTATTAATATTGAGAATGCATCATACTAGGTTATTGATATAGGTACTCATAAGTACATTGACCATAACAAGTGATACAAGGCATAAGGGTAAGGCTTGGTGGATAACTCTCCAGATGAAAATCTAGTCGATTTATGTCATATGTGATAGCTTATGGAATAAATAAAGAAAATATAGAGATATATAAGACTCAAAACAATGGGTATATTTTATTTATTAATTATTTTTTACATGGATTACCCTTGAAAAAGGTGTACGAATGTTAGCATCTATTTTCTATCTATATATCTATCTTATAAGCTATAGATATATACAAATATAAAATTTACATAGGTTCATGTTGTGAAAGGTTGAGAGAAATTTCTGGAAGTTAAACTATTCCATGTGTAACTCTTTATATTTTTGCAATTGGGTGATGTAGTGTTGATTCATTTATTAGTTATTTAATATGTTGGTGGATGACCTGACATATTGTAAACCTTGAGAGTGCCACCTATATCACTACAATCCTTTTGTATTAATTTAATTATTTGATGAAATTAGTGTAGTTATTATCTAAAAGGATCTAAATATATATATATATATATATAACTAGAAAAATAGGCTAATAGAATAAATTTTTAGGTACAATGACAAGTATTCGACAAAACTATAGACTATATCAAGCATAGATGATAATGCAATTGTATTAGCATCTAAGACCATAATGCATGTGCATTAGTATCCTAATCTATATTGATAATAAATTTAGAATATGAATTATATAGGTTTCAATTTAAAATTCAATGGCTACTTGCACCTAGGGCATGAAAAAACTCAACTAGGCATTGGAAAATATATAAATATAGCTTGTATCAAAGCATTCAATCCATCAACATTTGGGGAATTGAGAATTACTATATGTTCTATTTTTTAGGATAAGTAATAGAATGCATGATTTCTCAATTACACATATCTCTCTTTGCCATTAATAAATGAGGCTAGTCAAACAACATTACCGCTATTGGTTTTGCCTCCAAATTACAGGTTTTCCAAGGTAAAAACCATTATATTGTGAGTTATGTTTAATTTTGACACAATGATCTTATATCTAAATGCCTTGGTATTTCCATTACAAAAAAAAAGAAAATATAAACTATTTTAATTGATTGTAAATTTAAAAGTAGAGTTCATGTATCAATTTTGGTATAAGAGTGGTTTACTATTGTGTGGATTTGTGGAAGGATTTACATGATTGTATCAAGAAATTAAATTGTAACAATAGAAAATTTCAATGTATAGGTTATAAAAGTAGGAAAAATGAGAGGCATCATAAAAAATTAACAATGGTTAATGCAAGAATAAGGACACATGAGTAGGCAACAAGGTAAAATAGAAGAGGAATACACTTCAATTGGTGAGTTTTTAAAAATTATGGTTGATGTTTGGTGTTATTATAGATGATATGAAAGAAGAAGAATTTTAAATGATCTTAGTATAGGAGTAAATAATATGAGTCCATTTAATGTGGACATAAAAGTAGAAATTAAACCTTGTAATGGATAGATTAATGCAAAAATATTAGATACATGGATTAAGCAATTGGAAGTCTATTTTAGCGTACACAAAATAAAGGGATATCAAAGATCTAGTTTTGTATGTCTTAAGATGATTCATCACACTCTTGTATGGAAGAAAATATATATTACAAATTTTAACAAAAGAAAGAAGCCAATAGTTAATAAATGGGAAGAATTTATATAAGTAATAAGAATAAATTTATATCCCATAGGTCATAAGGTTGATAAAAAAATAAAATGGATGTGTAACAAAAATAAGGTGGTCAAAGTGTGCATGACTACACCACAAAATTTTGATGACAAACTATGGTGAATTGAATGGAAATCCTAAAGATGAGGACATGATGGTAAACTATTTTGGTGAACACCATAATCACATAGGAAGAAAGGAGGTCATCACTAATTTGAAGGACTTGAACAAGCATGTGTCCAAAAATACTATGTAGATGAAGAGAAACAAAAGTATTAAGTTTCCTATCATGGCATAAAGATGGCTATGGAGAAGGGGGGCGCTAAGTTATGGGTTGAAGGTGACTCTAAATATAATTAACTATCTAAGGAATTGTTCACCTCCTTCATGGACAATTGAAAAAATTATTGTGGACGCTTGGTCTATGTTGCATGATTTTAATGAAGTGTATATTTCCCATGCATTTCGTGAGGTGAATGGGGTGCCTGACTAGATGAAAAATATTGGGGTGACATCAACCAGATATTGGGAGGCTAATGATAATTTTCCCATTGATTTAATTACCTTGATTAATAATGACAAATCCTAGCA